>CM076573.1:502508106-502745441 GCA_034641835.2 Pinus albicaulis
GTTAGCTAAGACTTTTAGCCTGTAAGGTTGCTATAAAAACTTAACTTCATACATTTTTCTCTCTAACTTCAAACTTCTAGTTGTATTTTCAACTATTGAACAAAATACAATAACAAAAAATGGAACTCTTATTCCTCCTAGTGGCCAAGTATTTAACATGTAGCGTGATAGCCAACTAGGTGTAAGATTTGACTCTGTCAACCATTAACGAGGTTTGTGATTTTAGAACTTTTAGAGTCAAGTGATAAAATTCCACATGTAGCTAGCTTGCCATGCATGAGTAATGGGGCTAAAATGTCATTCTCTCGTACCATGGTGGTCAACATGATAGGTCAACTTACTAAAGGCATACATTTTGAATGAACTTCGTTTGATGTTTTTCTTGCACCATTGGATATGTCTTTAAGTGTAGAATAATGGTCAAGATTTTGGCACAAGGGATAATCGTTTGACCCCCAGAAATGTCATTTAATGCCTCAAAATGTCTCCAAAAGGTTTTAGACCCCAATTCTCCACCCACCATTAAAATGACCCTACAAGTTGATTCTTTCAATTTTTTCACTCTATAAGCATCAAAATATATGACAAATAATATAATTATCCAATCTATATCATTATTTAATAATTTGTTAAAATTATGAGTAAGATATGTACATCATGGAATTTAAATAAATAGCGTTAATTCATTGAACACCCTTGTACATGTTCCTTGTTGATACTTTGAAAGTAATACGTTTTGAAAAATAATTTGTTTATGGATTCTATTTTCCACATTCTCTCAACCATATCAAAACCCTTCTTATAATATTTGAAACCTAAGGTCTTTCCCATACCAAAGTATGTTCTTTTAAAACATGTTTTCTTGGTGATATGGGTGATTTAGAAATGATTGGGAGAGCGAAATTCCTCATTTAATACATGTACAATATGTTTGGTTCATGCCACTAAGCCAAGAATTTTAAATTCAATTGAATTTTAATATAACCAACTAAATCTTGCAAAAAAAGAATAAAACAATCTATGTTAGGGTTGTGGATTCAGGCATTGAAACAACACACCATGATATTTCAAATTTAAAAATAATGGTTTGAGTCCTAGGTAGCTTAGAATCCTATTTGTTTTCAAAATAAGGATGCACTCCCATTTGATTCTCATGATTAGGTTGTAATCATGAGGCTCTCACTCAAGAGTGGACCTTCCCAAAATCTTGTGATGTCTTGTCACAAACAAAACCATCAAACTGAAAAACACATCATGCAAGAAACATAGCTCGCTGACATATCATTTTTCTCCTTCAAAGAAAAAAATTCACATCATGTGAATATATCCATGTACTCTTACATATTGGTGTACAAAACCATCAACCAAACACAAGTCGACAAAACATGCCTCTTCAAACAACTGACTCTCAAGTCAAATAATAGCTCATGTACAAATTTCCATATTTGTTGCATTTAAGTGTCAACATAACTCTACTTTCAACATCTTGCTTCATGCAACATGCACCATACTTTGAATTTTCAAAGAAATTCATGAAACAACAAAATACATTCAAGGCCTTAATTAGATAAGAAATCTAACCATCTGTTAGCAAACCATTTCAATGGCGCTTGTTTTAGTTGCACTTCATCATCATGTGAATCATCCTGACCCTCATCGATTATGGAATCCTCTTTTCCATTCTTGTCATTATCTCTTTCCACCTTCTTCAAATGTTGTGGATGAATTGTTGGATACAAAGTCCAACACTTGTCTACAAGGTGACCTTTCTTATGGCAATGAGTAATAAATAATTGCATCTTATTTTCAACATCATTTTCCTTGTCCAATGGGCCTTTGACTTTTTGCCTCATTTATTTAGAAAGTTTCAATGTGCATGGATATATTCTTCCAACATCTATAAACATTATGATTATTCAAACCACAAAAGGAACATGTGCAAGTTCTTTTCTATATCTTATGTGAATATTTACCATGTTTATCATAATCAAAATCAATTTGATTAAAGGCAAATTTATACCTTGAACATTCACCATTGTCGCCTTCTTGAGGAGGTGAATTTGATGAGGTAGTGGCTCTCCTCTGAATACTAGCAATGAATTCAATGACTAGATATAGCTTTCAACATCCTCTTCTTTTACATTCTCATTAGCTGCATGTTTATTAACATCTTCTTGCAAAGTGGGTGTCAAAATTTTCCATTCATCATGAACACAAACTTCACAAGCTTGAGGTATTGAACACGAAATAAAATTCCTTCTTGGAACAACTTCATGTGCCTCCTTGGCTTTGGAGCATTCTCCATCATGTTTTCCATAACCAAGACCCAAATAATTAGGCCCTTCCTCAACAACATTTGGCTCAACTATGCCTTGTACTCAACTGGTTAGTTTTTTGTCTTCCTATATTCTTTATTAACCTCTTCTAGTGATTCTTGAAAGGTGGATACTTAAATCCTTCCTAAAAATTTGAGCTCTAAAATGAGAAAACATACAAGGTCATTTTAAGTCATTCTTCTATCCAATTATAAAAACCGAGTGAATATTTCTAAATATTGGTTTCTTTCCTATAAACTATACAAAATATGTGAAGTTGCCTCGTCCTAAGCGAGATGTTTAATAAACATAATAATAGAGAAACAATTAGTGACGTCACCAAAAGATGTAGCCTCTTCAAGGTATCATATCTCTCATCAAGGTCAAGAATCTATTCACATTTATGTCCTATGGAAATGATTGTTTAAGAAACAAAACTAGACAAAAACCTTCAATGAGAATAACAAAATCTAAAACCTCTTCAAGGTCTTCAATCTGCTCGTAAAGTTAAATTACATGTCTTGATCAAGTCCAACAACAAAGAAACATTCAATGACAACACCAAAATCTACAACTTCAACATCTTCTAAACCATCTTCAAAGTCAATATTGTGTGCATCAAATTCCTCAGCAAGGTCATCAATGGAGTCATCCATCCTTGTACTCAACTATGCCTTGTACATGTTTTCCTTTAACCCTTTACTTTCATAGCACATTTTCATCAAAAATTTGGACCTTATTCCTATAGTGTGTCTCTCAAAAGCACGTACACATTCATTTTGAGAGGAAATTGAAGACATAAACCAATAGCTAATTCTTCTAACTAACCTTGACTAAAATGAGCTAAACTGTACTTTGATACCAACTTGATTTGAATATGGACAAACTAGTTTTATTGGGCTATCTCCCTCATTAGTTAAATAAAAATGTGTTTAGGATTGTCTAAAGTTAGCCAATTGGGAAGGGGTTTGTGTCAAGCTTTAAGTGTATTTTGTGAGAAATTTATGAGTTAATTAGCTTTAGGTCATCAATGGAGTCATCCATCCTTTTCATCCATATTTAATGCCTACTTTTTCAGGTGGAACACCTCCAAATTTAAGGACCACAATGACATAAAATATGTAACTTTACGTAATAGGTGTAGACCTAGAACCCCCAAATTTGCGTGACATGTACAATTGAAGATCTTATATTGTAAGAAGTGTGAGAAGAGAGTCATGGTCACTGAGTTGAGCAAGATAAATAGTTTGTTATGATGACCTTACTTGTGATAGGTCTAGCTATAGCTAGCAAACTACCAAATTACATGGTAATGGCATTCAAAATGTGAAAATTCCCATTTCACTTGGAAATAAGATGGTAGAGAAAGGTATAGATGAAAGGAGATATCCATCTATGGTAAAGAAATCAAATAGTTCTATCAATTCCACCTTGAAACTCTAAGAGACATTGAATTAAATTTCATCTCAAGACAGGGCTTTGAGAGGACACTCTCAAAGCCAACCTTCGTTATGGCTTTGAAACACATGGTAAGTATCAAGACTTCGCAACTTTATTTGCATAATTTTTCTAGCATGGACCTTAATGTCATAGCCTTCTTTTGCCTAAATTAATGCAAATTTCCATGCCATTTGGCTTGCGACATTCATAATTCATGCTCATGGAACATGATTGTGTTGCAATTGTGATAACATTTGCTGTATGCAGAAGCTAATAAAAAATGATCGAAAATGACATTTTTGCTTTGTTTTTTTGAAGATTTAAGGAAAATTACACCAAGTAGCTTCCAACCTCATATGACCATCATTTCAAACTCATCTCAGGATATTGTCCAAGTAAGAGCCACTTAAGCAAGCAATCTAGTATACATGACTCCAATTTCAATTAGCAGCAATGACAGTTCTAAGTATGGTGCAAACATTGCTCCAGATCCTTAATGGGGCATGTTTGATGACAATAATTTGGGGAGTGAGAGAGGTTAGGTAGGAGAAAAATTCAAGGAATCCACGGGAAATTGAAAAATATATAACTAATAAGGTGGAAGACATTTGTAACCTAAGAGAGAAACCTGTTAGGAAATGGGTGAAGTTGGTATTACACACCCAATTTGATAACCTCGAGGAGAAAATATTTCTCCCACTTTATTTGTTGGCATAACCTAGTAAGTGTTATTCATTAGCATGTATTTTGTAAAGGCCTTGACCTAGTTCCCATTCAACTCCATCCACCAGGTTGTAGAGGATTCCAAGCCTAATTTCATGAAAAGTAATTTGGGGATGATCACATTGACCTGCTTGATGACGTGTCTATGAAGATTAACTACCTTGAACTATTTTTTTGCGTAGGGAAAGAGACACATTCCCATGTCTAAGCATGAAAACGTTCTTTGATATTGTTAATTCCTCTAGTGTTTATTTCTACAATTTCTATAGGCAAAGTCTGTAAAGGGCCAGGTAGCCTCTGGATCTCATCTTTTATGAAAGGTGACATATCTATTAAATGCCCCTACAGTCAATCTCTGGAATGGATCTAAATAGAAATATTTCATTTTAATATCCATAAAACACAACAAATTTAAGGTAAACTATGTACATGTGTCATTTCTCCCACAAACTAAAGTGTATAAGTGGTAAATTTTATACCAAGTGTGTTCTACATAATTTGTGTACACTAAATTACAAATTGATTTTTTGAAATCTATTTTGTGTAAATTTTGACCAGATATATATCATGGAGGATGAACGACGAAGATCAGCCGAATCCCATATGGAGGTTCAGTGATCGGGGGGTGTTCACGGTATTTAAATATATTTAATCTTACATATGGAATTAATTTTTTATTGACTTTGTGAGTTAAATTAGTTGTTAATAAGTTTCATATTTTAATTTTTAGGTGGTAAGAGGAGAAGGGTTTCTACTCCATCCATGGAGCATGGCCATGGTTCAACCGGTCGAGGTATGAGTGGTAGCAGGTTGCGTGAAGGGGGTGATATTTATTCACCCGAAGGCCAATCAATGGCTGCTGGTTCTCAGCAATGTCATTCTGGGTCTGGTTCTCAGCAGCGTCATTCTGGGTTTGGTTCTCAGCAGGGTCATATTGGAGAAGAAGATGTTAACCAACAACATCAAGGTTGCCATGAATTTCAATATTTTTTCATTAAATTTGTACAAATTTTTTTACACGTGTTTTTTATAATATACGAAATTATATATATATTGATGCAGAGGCCGAAAATGTTCGAAGTAGTGGTCAAAATAGACGCAGGGCAGCCCGCTACATTCAAGAAGAAGGCTGTCAACCCAGCACAACTTATCCAGCCGAGATTACTGATATACCATGGGAAACCAACATGGCGGAATGCACCTTACAAAGGTGTGAGAGACTTCATGCAAAATTGCAAAGAGATCTCGTGGCTTTGTCTCTACCTGCTGAGAGTCGACAAAGCCTTGAAATAGTGACACATTCATTGGGTGAAATGGTAAATGTGTACAAAAATCTTGGGCCAACGACTGATTCATTTGTAGAAATGATGAGAAAGAGAAAAGAAACAGTGATGGGTCCCGATAAATGCGAGGAAGTAAAACAGAAAGTTACAAAAGAAGTGGCCAAGTCAATGTTCAATTACAAGGAAGGGCCAAAAAGAAAAATGTTGAAGGTGTAGTATTTCAAGCACCCAAACATAGCTCGTTATTTGTATGATAGGCACCTTGCGGCCTATGGAAGGCTTCCATGGAACAATGAGGTTCTTGTCTATTTTGCTCAAATGTTTTATGCAAAAAATTTTTTGGGTATGAAACCCAATTACAATGATCTTCCTTCAGAATTTTTTGGCCCGGGGAAAGGTCGATTATATGACCGTAAGGGTGCTAAGCGAGATGTGGAGTTTCCTCGCCCTGAGCCGCCATTGGTGAGTCGACCGTTTCGAGTCGAAACTTTGCGATCAGAGATGGATGCGACTTCTCAGATAAGTCGAGAAGCCAGGGATGTTATGATCGAGAATGTTCATAGCGGATTGGGTGGAGTCGATATTTCTTTAAATCAACAAAGAGCACGTGAAAATGCACGTGCCAATTTTGTTTATTGTACAGATGAGGAGATTGACAACATGAATGTTGAAGATCTCCGAACATACGCAAAAAATTGTCGCAATGGTTTGCAAGACTTAATTTTTCATGAGGAAGAGGGCATCAGAACAGTATGTGTTAGTGATCTTAGGGTTTGAAAATATTTTTACATATACATGTGTACAATTTGTAATAAATACATGTGTATGTACATGTATACATTTATTTGTATGTGTACATTAATATAACAAAAATGTATGATTATATGTTAAAACACCATTTGCAGTTCTCAGGCATGATGCGTGACGAAAATGTTAATATCACGTTCGGGACCTCTGGTTCAAACAATGCAGATGGGTCTGACCATCAAGATATGTTGGCAAATGTTAGTGTTTTTTAAGTGACTCTAAAATAAATAATTTTTGCCACACATGTACATGTATGTATATATATAATTTGATAAAATGTTTTAACAGGTACCGATTCCGTCTGATGTTTTTGGGATGGCGGTACCTTCTTCTTCCTTAGGAGATATACCTTCTACTTCATTGGGAGATGAGCCACAAGTATGGACAATTTTTCACAAGTTTAAAATTTATGTTTAAAATTTATATATATATATATATTCTACCTCAAAAAGTTCCATTAAAAATTGAGATATATATATATATATATAGAAAGAGAGAGAGAGAGATCTATATTTTGAGTTATTTAAAAAATTTTGAATTTAGGTTCCTATAGAAGATTTCTTTAATTTGGGGACTCTAGCGATGGAGATAGGAACATCCACAGCATTTGAACAAGTTGTCTTTAGTTCATTTTTTTAATATTATTGAAAATAAGTTTATATATGTACACGTGCATTTTCATTTGAAAGTTTTTAATATATATATATATATTTAACTGTACATGTATATTGTACAGTTTACCACTGCAGATGTTCCTATGGGAGAACCTGTTCATCAAATGGAGAGGGAACCTTATGAGGTATTGCATGATTTTTTTGTTATATTTTGTTTTTTACAAGTTATAGATATATATATTCTCATTCATTTTTAAAACATCAAATTTTAATGTTAAGTACATGTGCATTGTGTATGTAGGTTTCCCATTCACAGGATAGGGTGTGGACTGAGACCCTAGTAGGGAAGACGCTAGATTCGTCTCCATTTGATGGACATGATTTACAGTAGATTTGATTTCAAAATTTAGATGGTTTTAAAATTTTTTAAACTTGATACAGTTTGATACTTGTGAGATTTACAATTTTTGGACATATTTTATTACATTGTTATTATATAATTTGTTTTATTTAATTTTTGGATGGTTTTGGTACTTTTGGCATGTGAATGTGAAGTAATGTTGTTATCTATAAATTAATGTTGTTGGCATGGCATGTGAAGTTTTTAAAACTCAAGTTTTGGATGGTTTCAATCTACATTTTGCATGTGATATTTAATGAAATTTAAATGTTTAATGTTTTAATGTTGCACGATATATAATCAAAAGGTTTTTAAATTTTGGATGGTTTCAATCTACATTTGGCACATGTGGTATATAATGTTAAATGTTTCTATTGTCCATCTAGTTGAACTATAATTGGCATGGCATGTGAAGTAACGATCTATATATGATCAAAAAGTTTTTTAAACTCAAGTTTTGAATGGTTTCAATTTACATTTCGCATGTGATGTTTAATGTTTTAATGTTGCACGATATATGGCATGTCAAGTAATGTTGCACAAATCCCTTTTTGGATGGTTGAAGTACATTTGGAATTTTAAGTTTGCTTTTGATCTCTCCATGTAGTTTTGTTTGAATGAAAAAATTTCCAATAGGAAGAACATAGCTTTTCAATGCAACTAACCATGTATCAATTGAGCTCTAAATGAAAAAAGAGTTTAAAGAAGTAGATATGTACGAATTATCCCTTTAATTTTGATTGGAAATATAAGTGTAGTACATATATATATATATATATGTTTGTTGAATTCGGGTCAATGTCATTAATGCACTTAAATAGGTAGACTTGTCGATTTATTTATATTATGGAAACTTTTTACCAGAAAATCCAACTAGTTTTTCATCAATGCACATAGAAAAACTACTTGGAACAATTAATTGTGCATTCTAGAACATATCTATCCAAGACAAGTAACATTTTTCATCAATGCACATTGAACATATCCGACCATTGGACAAGAAAATTTTGTACTAGATTTTCAATCAGATTAGAGATGTGGGTCAAATCCCACCAAAAGTCGGAGAAGTGCTCCGAGTCTCTTGTCTGAAAGGAATTTTCGTACAAAACTATACTGCAGATGATTTATTTACGTTGTGTCCATACTTTTTACCAGAAAATCCAACTAGTTTTTCATCAATGCACATAGAAAAACTAGTTCTAGTTAATTGCATTCTAGAACATATAGATTGAGTACATAAATAATTTTTCATCAATGCACATAGTAAAACTAGAACAATTAATTTCATTCTAGAACACACACACACACACACACACACACACACACACACACACACACATATATCCAAATAACATTTTTCATCAATGCATATGTATAGAAAAGCTACTTTCAGTTGATACTAGAGCACGTGCTTGTACCAAAACAATTTGTACATGTGAAAACACTTGCACAAATAACATAAGCAGCTCAATTTTTAGTTGAGCACTGGAAGTTCTAAAACATATTTAATCCAAAGTAAATAAATTGTTGGACAATTCACTCAAAAAAATTCTAATGGAATTCCATCTTCAATAATCCGTTCATGATCGGATTTTGACATTTTCCATTTCTTAATTTTCGATTTTTTCTTTGATTGAACTTCTATCAACTTTATGCGTGTTGCACACACCAAGTGACTATATTGACAACTTATGGAATCAAGTTCATAGTCTTCAAAGTAAACAAAGTCTCCACTTTGATGAGTTTGTCTGAAAAAATAACCTTTCAGTATAATAGACCCTTTGTCATACTGAAATCCGTGATCATTATAGTTTTGTAATAATTTCATTTTTTCGTTCAGTGCAACGCATCAAATAATACTTCACATTTTCATCGTTGTCAATAGGTGCAATTACAACAAAAACATCTCCTGCACAATAAAATAAATTTAACAAAATTATGCATATTTAAATTTATTTCTAGATCTTTAAATCATTAGAAAGTAATTCAAATGTTACCTTTTCTAACAAGATCAGAAACTCGATCACCATCGGATGATATTGTAGTTTCCTCTAATTACATTTCTTCAAACATTGCAACAGACATTTTTCCCTTTGTATTTAGCTCTGTATGTTTCCAATCGTTCACATACATTTTGTTTTCACAAACGTCATTGGATTTTGTGTTGTCTATGCAAACATCACAAAAACAAGAATATTTTCTTCTATCCAATGCAAACACATTTCTTGACGACTTTGCTTGAATTGAATGCAATTTTCGAGTCCCTTTTATTGTTTCAATGTCATTTCCAATTGATCTATCTACGTCTTCGATTCCAATATGCCAGAAAAACCTTTATATGGAAAATTAGAAGAAGAATTTGTAAATATGATGTCAAAATACAATCAAAGATAATCATTGCATGATAAATGTACAATGTTTAAAATTAGATTTCCAATATAAATTAAATTGAATGTACCTTCACACTTCTCTTGATGGGTTTCTCTCATGGCTTAGAGCAGCGATGCACCATTGAACAACTTCTTCAGCGTTCACAAGTCGGCTTGCAAAGTGGTTCATTTGATATCTTTGAAGTACTCGTTTTATGCATGCTCCTGCACCGTCATGTTCTCCTTTTCCATGGCCAGTCTCAAAGAAATTCCAACAATGTTTAATGTAGGTTTTCTTATGAAGACGACACAACCAAAAAAATGATCGTGCAGATTTGAATTGACCTGCGCATCCGTCTGACCATATCCAATGTTCATTGAATGTTATTTCACGATTTTTCAATGAATCATAAATTCTTTCAAAACAATGTTGTACAAAACATGTATCATGTGTACGATCGTCACTGATATAAAAGTGATATTCTTTAATGATATGTCGATTTTCACTCGTGCTTTCTATATGATCTACATTTTGTTCAGCATGTCTATATAGAATATGGACGAGCATGGAGACTTGGTCAGAATGATAGTATTCACTCTGAATTTCTTTTTGTGGAACAAATGTGTAGTTTTCTGCAAAATCAATCACTAACAAAATGGTCCCTGGTGGAAAAAATTCACGAGATTTTTTGAATTGAAAGTCTTGCCATCGAGCTCTATGGGAATGCTTGGTGTATTTGTAAATTTCTGCCTCAAACTTTCTCAAAAAGTCTATCAGAAAAATTTCGTCTTCTAGTAATTCAATTCTTTTAACACTATTTGCACCTTGAATCGATGTATTGATATATTCATATCTCTTCCATTTCACTTTTATGTTGTAAAATGATTTATCATTTATATCAGTACGATATTTGTTTTGAAATTTAGTCAAATTTCCACAATCATCGCATTTTTTACCACCAACACATTTCTTTTTGTAAAATAGTTCATCGCTTTCTCTTTCACATAGAATTTGAGATATGAATTCACGTATAGTGGAAGGAGGAGGTGAATCCTTCCATAATGTTCTACCGAAATCAAGGAATGTGTCATAATATAACTCAAATTCCACATGATAACGGCAACAACAAGTGTCGCGTACGGTGATAGGTTTTACATACCATGGTTTTTGTTGAAAAAAAGCACTGAGTGAAACATGAATTTGACAATTATCTTCTTTGAACTTGTTGAATAACTCTATTTGAGTGGTTTCCAAGAGATGTTTTTCATGTTCTTCGTACCGATTTCGTGCTATTCTTCTTCGCATCACATGTCTTGCAGTTGGTGAAACACGCGAATTGTTTTTCCAATATTCATATATTATTTTTTTAACATTTTCTCTAAGTCTATCTTTGTATGGTTGCCTACAAATAGTTCTCCAACAAGCGAGTTCATCATTTACATCTATTTGCAGCCGAAATTTCTGATGTTTGTGCAGAGTTTTTCACGAGGTTCCCAGTGCTCGTGCTATAGATGTTACTAAATGATTCTCTTGAGTATTTGGTGAAACCATCGCCATCTGTATTCCTCTACGTACAATTGAAACATCTTTCTCTCTAGATCTCTTAATTGACTTTATAACACTACTCATATTTTTGATCACCTCTTCCTTCATTTTTTTATCTTTGGTTGATTTTCGAATACCCAATAGTGTCGTCGCTTCTTTTAATTTCTTTGATGATAGGAGACCTTTCAACATTTGAGCTTGAACTGTCACTTGCTCAGTTTTGAAAAACATTTCAAAAATTTTATCGACACAATATCGTATAACATGGTGAGGTTTTTTATCTCCATATGTGTGAGTGTCGACATTTTCTAACATCTCATTATCGATAGTGATTTCATCTGTACATATTCGAAAAAATAGTACATATTCAATAAATAACTAAATTAATAAATATATCTATAATTTCAAATATTTTTCAAATTAGTACATCAAATAAAAATTAAGCTTCACATTTTACATTAGGAAAATTGTAAATATATCAATAGATCATAATATTTACATTTACATACCTGCTTTAATTTCTGCTTGAGGTTGATTTTCTTCTTCAACATTTTGAGGAATATCTCTGTCTGTTTACATTAAACAAAATATTTTTCAAATAAGTTTATCAAATAAAAATTAAGCTTCACATTTTACATTAGGAAAATTGTAAATATATCAATAGATCATAATATTTACATTTACATACCTTGAGGTTGATTTTCTTTTTCAATATTTTGAGGAATATCTCTGTCTGTTTACAGTAAACAAAATATTTTTCAAATTAGTTCATTAAATAAAAATTAAGCTTCACATTTTACATTAGAAAATTTTTAAATATATCAATAAATCATAATATTTATATTTACATACCTGTTTCAATTTCCGCTTGAGGTTGATTTTTCTCTTCAATATTTGAGAGGGCTTCTAACTTTCTTTTGCGAGATTGTCTCGTCTCTTCTCTACGTTCTTCAGGGTCTCTTTTTCGATCATATTTTCTCGCACAAGTTCTTTGATTTTCCATGATAATAGGGTATGAAGTTCGAAAAATTTCCTTCAAAAAACTAGACAATAACTCGATTACAAAAAATATCATAAAAGATTTAATTTAAAAAAATCCAGTTTAAATTTTTTGCAAAAAATACATACTCCAATTCAAAACAGTTACTTGAAAAAATTCGAGAGAAAAATGTCTTATAAAAATGAAACGAAGCTCATACCTCCAAGAAATGTCTTTTGAATGTACGTCCAAGAAATTTTTTTAAGTTTAAAACAATTTTTTGCAAAATCAGGCCGCCTTCAAGAAATGTCTTCCAAAAAAATTCTTTAAACCCAAAACAATTCTTTGTAAAATCAGTTTGCTTCCAAGAAATACTCTTAAATTCAAATTTTGAAGAAAAGTTTTAAAACCCAAACCAAGATCTTTGTAAAATCAGATGAAATGGCACCCATTTTTTTTATATTTGTGTTGAATTTCCGTTAAAAGCTCTGGCAAAACCTCCGTAACCATAAACGGATGTTGTAGCAAATGTTTTTCTGACAATTTTGGCCAAGTTTATAACACTAAAAACCTCCTTTATAACCTCTGCTAGAGGGTCTTTTCCTTGTAGTGAAACCTACAAAGATGAAGAGAAAGATGATGCTGATATGCATTTAGTAAAGTTTCATGTACATGTATGTAGACTAAGAGTTGAGTTTCTTGAACATTATCCCATGAAGGTTTTTATGGCCATTCTTGAAGATAAAGCTAGGGTATGGTATGAAGGGTTACCAGAAGCAAGCTTATGTTCTCTTAAACATTTCCATAAGATTTTTTCCAAACATTATGTGAAGTGTAATCTTTCTTTATATTTCTTACAAATCCGTTGTGATTATAGTGAAGGTTTTATTGCATATCTTGAGAGTATTGATGATAAACACTGTTATCGATGAAATAGGTAACCACACTGTTACCTACTTTTTTTTGGTAGCATAAAAAGCACCCGATTTTGAAAAGTGGTGATGCAGAATCACCCCTTTTTTTTGTGCACATTTTTGACACTTTAATATTTTTATTTATGAAGTATGAATATTTGTTTTAAAATGTTAGTGATTTTCATGCTAATTTTGAAACGTATTGATGCAGCATCAACTTTTTTTTTTTTAGAGCGGTGATTTTCATGCTAATTTTGAAACGTATTGATGCAACATCAACCTTTTTTTTTAAGAGTGGTGATTTTCATGTTGGTAATAAAACAGAAAACTTAGATTAAAAAAAATATAAAAAAACAATAAAAAAACCAATAAAAATGTTAAAAAAGAAGAAGAAAAAAACAAAAACAAAATTGACTCGTAAAAAAAAAAAATTTAAACAAAAATAAATAAAAAAAACAAAAAAAACAAAAATTCAAAAATTATATCAAAAGAAATGACAAAATTTGAAAAAACGCATAATTTAAAGGAAAATAACAAAAATTAACCAAAAAAAAAATCATCAAAAACCTTTTTTTCTAAATTATTAAAAAAACCATATAATTAAAAAAAACAAAATTTAAATAGAAAATTTAAAAATAATTTAAATTACAAAATTAAAATTTAGATAAAAAAAATAAAATACAAAAAAGAAAAAAATTAATTTTAAAATTTAAATTAAAAAAATAATAATAATAAAGAAAAAAAATACAAATTTTAAAATTAACAAAAAAAAAAAATTAAAAAAAAGAAACAAAATTTAAAATTGAAAAAGAAAATTAAAATAAAAAAAAACTATCATTAAAAAACAAAAAAAATGAAAAAAAACCACCTGCAAATAATTAAAAAACAAATATCCATAAATTTGTTTTTTTTTTTTTTAAATGAAACAATTTATAAAATTTAAAAATGAAAAACTAAATAAACTAAAATATTAAAAAAAAAATTAAATTAAATTAAAATTTAATAAATTTAATAGATATAATTTTAAATTTTAAAAAATAATTAATCTAAAATATTAAATTTAAAAACAAAATTAAAAATAAATTAAAAAAAAATAAATTTAAAATACAAAAATTTGAATTTAAAAAAAATTAATTTTAAATTTTTTGAATTTAAAAAAAAAAAAAAGTTTTTTTTTTTTTTTTTTTTTTCGGTGGTGGCGCGCCAATCACCCTCCCGCCTGTATAAGTATACATTGGGCGGGCAGGAGGTTCGAGATGTAACTTCTGCCACGGCTCGCCTCCGCCAACTCCGGCTGAGGTGATTCCCGAATCGCCCTCCGCCGTAGAGACGATTTTAGAATCGCCCTCCCGCTCGTGGGAGTGCCGATGAAGTGACTCGCCCTACTGTAGAGGGCGAGGTCCCTTAATCACTCCTCCTATAGCGGAGGGCGATTCTTCGGGCCATGAGGGCAGAATCGCCTCCCGTCTTGGCCTCCCGCCGTGGGAGGCCGAGGTCTCGGCGAGGCGACATTCTCGACCCGCCTCTCGCCGTGTGAGGGCGGGGAGACCTCCATCCGGCTCACCTCCGCCGCCACCTGGGCGGGAGGCTGATTGGTGGCGCCACCACGATCAAAAAATTCTTTTTATTTTTTATTTAATTTTTAATATATATATATATATATATATATATATATATATAGATATATATATATAGATATATATATATATATATATAAATATAATTATTATTTTTTAATTTAAAAAATTTAAATTTTTTTTTTTAAATTTAATTTTTATATTTGAAATTTAATTTTTTTTTTAAATAATTTTATTTATTTATTTATTTTTGTAAATTTTGTTAATAATATATATATATATATATATATATATATATATATATATTATTTTTTTTTATTTTTTTTTTAATTATTATTAAATTTTATGTTTAGTTTTTTCATTTAATTTTTTAAAATTTAATAAATTTTGTATTTTTTTTTTTAAATTTATTTGAATTTCATTTTTTTTTTTTTTTAAATTTTTATTCTTTTATTATTATTTTTTTAATTTTATAAATTTTTTATATTTTTTTGATTTCAATTAAAATTGTGTATTTAAAATTATATATATATATATATATAAACTTAATATTTTCAAATTAATTTGTTTTTTATTTAATATTTTTTTTAATTTATTTTTTCAATTTTTCATTTTTAATTGATTTTTAAAGTTTTTTAACTTTTTATTTTAAGAATAATAATTTATTTATTTATTTATTTTTTTAATTTAATATATTTAAAATTTATTTTTTACTTCAAAATTTATTTGTTTATTAGTTTATTTATTAAAATTTAATATTTTTCATTTTTAAATTTAATTTTTTATTTTAATATTAACCTTTTTTAATTTTTTTAATTTTTTAATTTTTTTAAATCTAATATATATATATATATATATATATATATATATATATATATATTATTTTTTATAATTTAAATTTAATTTATTTTTTAAAATTTATTTGTTTTTTTAATATATTTTTTTTTAAATTTAATATTTTTATTGTATTTCATTTTTCATATAATGTTTTTTTTATGTCTTGTTTTGTTTTGTTTTTTTTTTTAAGTTTTAAATTTAGTAAAATTTGATATATTTCTTTAAATTTAATTTTTTATTTTAAATTTATTTATTTATTTTTAATTTAATAAACATTTTCTTTTTCTTTGTTAAATTTAATTTCTATATTTTTTTTTTTTATAATTTCTTTCTTTTTTTAACTTCTTCTTCTTTTTTTTTTTTTTTTTTTTTTTTTTTTTTTTTTTTTTTTTTTTTTTTTTTTTTTTTTTTTTTTTTATTTCTATATATTTTTTGAAATTTTAATCTTTAAATTTTATTTTATTATATATATATATATATATATATATATTTTTTAATTTATTTTTCCTTAAATTTTAGGTTTTTTTTAATGGTTGAATTAAAATTTTTATTTTGTTTTTATTTTTATTTTTTATTCCTATATATTTTTAAATTTTAAGCTTTAAAATGTTTTTATTTTTTAAATTTATTTTTTTCTTAAATTTTAGGTTTTTTTTTAATGTTAGAATTTTAAAAATTAAAAATGTTATTTCTATTTTTAAAAATGTTAAAAATATGACACTTTTTTTTTTTTTATTCGACATCAACTAGTTTGTTTTGAGGGTGTTTTTTCAATCCTTTTTCAAGAAACAATTTTGTTTTTAGCATAATTTTATAAAATGTTGAAATTTGACCTTAAAAAAAAACCAAGTGAGTACTGGAATACACTTTTTTTTTTTTTTTGGTGTTTTTTCATGTTTTTTGAGTCTTTTTGGGCTAGAGTTCCCGTTTTGAGGTCAGGTTACCTATTTCATCGGTAACAGTGTTGATATCGAATGCATGAATGATGGAGAGATCAATGAAGATTTTTGTGATTTCTCCCTTTAGCAGAAATCTGAAGAAGCTGGTCACTTTGATATACAAGATCATATCCAACATACATTAACTTCCCCTTTGCTTGAAGATGAATGAATTTTGCATCTTGATAGTCAAATGGAATCACATGAAATAAATCAACAGTCTGATGAAAATTTATATGCTTATTCTCTTGAGATTTAAGAAGATATTCAACATCATTGTGGATATTTAGGAGGGAAAGAAGAAAATTATTGTTTCATCAAAAGAAAACAAAGAGTACTTCCTCCTTTGACTGAAGATGAGATATATCCACTCCTGAAAAGTCATTTTAAAGCCCAAGCTAATGCAGGTTTTCAATGTTCACATAGTCAAGAATGTGTTATTGAAACTTCTTCCATCATTGAAATTGAAAATCTGAGTTTAAATGATGACAATCATGAAATTGATGAAACTATACAGGAAGTTGTTGAGAGTAAGCCAATTTGTGATGATGATTTCCTGCAAGGAGATCAACTAACATAGACCATTATCTTTCATGAAGAGGAGAGGGTTGTCATGTTTGAAAATTTTGAAGAATGTTATCTGTTCAAGGATGATTTAGACTCTGAATTTGAGGAGTATGAGCCTAAGAGAGACAATATGTCAGAGATAGAATCAGAGTTTCCCAAGCTTGAGGAATTTGCAACCAACACTCAGATAGTAGAAAGTCATACTTCCCTATGCCCTCCTATAGATCAACAACCAAGTGTTCTTTCAGATTAGAATGAAGGGTGTGTTTGTGTTTTTACTGAATCTCAAGACAAGGTAAGATTTCATATTTTTGAAGATCCTTTTAATGATTTTCTATAGTTAGTAGGGAAGATGTATTTTCTTGTTTTCATGGACTATAAGCACATGTTCAGTGGACACTTGGAGTTGTCTAGTTTTTGTTTTTTTGGCTGCTCGAGGAAACTGAGAGCGTATTTCAAGTAAGTAGGCATTTGCTGGATTGGTTACACTGGAAGGATCACTTCACATGATGGTACATATGTCTTCAGAAGGTTGGTGGTTTTCATCAGGATTTGAAGCCCCCAAGTCTCGGTGATATGATGCCATCAATAAGTTTAGTAAGTTTTTTTTTATTTTAGTCAGCTTGCAGCCAATTTTGAGTTTGTCTTGAGTCAGTCTATTTCATCCGAGTTATCAGTTTTCAGTCATGTTTATTAGTTTGAGTTTTGACCATATTGGCCCAATAGATAAAGCTAGCAGGTCTACGGTGTTCTTGACACCACTTTCAGAGCGACCATCCCCAATAAGGTCGATGTTAGTATCAGTATTTGCATCCTGCCATCAGTGATCAAAAATCATATTTTCATATCACATTAGCATCTCATTCAGAAATTTTTTCATTCCACTAGGTCATCATTCCAAAATTTACTCACTGATAGTAGCCCTAAATTAAAAAAAAAAAATCACATTTTCCTAAATTTCCATTACTTGTTGGCTCATTTTCATAATTTGTTGAATGCCCATCATTCTTGAGTTTTTATCACTTTTTTAGTCATGTCAAAATGAATTTAATTGAGTCAAGGCTCTCATTAGGTCTTTAGTTTTTTTCAAGGTTTCATTAGGTTTCTAGGTTTTTTCAAGGTCCAATAATAAACCATTTCCATTGCATAAGAGCAGCAAGTAAGAAAGCAATCAAATAAACTTTCTTTACCATGTAAAGATGATTTGTAAGGAGTAATTATTATTCCAAGATGTAATTATTATTTCAAAATGTAATTTTTATCTTCCATTATGTAATTTCATGTCACTCAATTTGCAATAAGTTCATGGTTCCCAAGATTCCAACTCAGAGTTCCACATGCCAATAAAGCATCAAAAGTAAAAATGTAAAGAGTTCTCGATCATCAAATGATCAATGTGTAAATAATGAAGTCAAAAAGAGAAAAGGTATAGTTTCAAAGTGTAAAGTGAAAGAGAAGAAAAGAGAAAGTGGGTCCCAAGGCCCAAAACATCAAATTCATCAAGTATAAAGACCACCATAAGACAAAGAAGAAGCTCATTTGTTATTGTAACCATCGAGCTCACACTCCCTCAGCTCAAAAAACCAATTTGCAGAGTCAAAATTTGAGTTTTTGGGTGGCACTGCATTTTTTTGAACAGGCATTGCGCTTTTGGACAACAGTGTTGCGTTTTTTATAGAAGGGCGTTGCGCTTCTTGGTAAGGCGCTACGCTTTTGTCCAGTTTTCCCAACAAGCACCAAAACTCTTCCAAACTACCCCTAATCCTCCAGAAAATGCTCTTATCATATTTTATCAAGTAAGTAAGACCATTTTATCACCTCCATGCATTCCTAAATATCAATTTCATGGTGTTTTTGTTTTCAAGAAAAATTGTCAGTTTGTCTGGTTGAAAACCCTAATCCCATCTCCTCATTCCCAATTTGATGCCCATAAACCCTGCATTCCATTCCATCACTATAAACCCTATCCATACCCCTACAAAACTATATCCCTTTCCCTAAATCCCTTTTCCCCTAAACCCTAAGTCCCATTTATTTCAAATTTCCTGGCCACCCATACCCAAAACCTGTAATAAACTTATCATTTCTAATACCCCAAGCGTTTTAAACCTCTATCACCTCCCAAAATTCAATAAACCCTTCCCCCATCTCTCTAATTTTTCCTAGACCTATCCCCACTCCCATTTCCTCATCCCTAGGGTTTCTAGACAAAAATACCATGGAGGAGGAAAACATAGACTACATGGAGGAAGAAAAGAGGGAAGAAAGAGGGTCACACAAGGGAGGAATAATTCTCAGGTTTGAACCTACCCAAACCATAGAATTAATGGCCTCAACCATGGCAATCACTTGCTTCTAACATCTGGGCTGCTTTGTTTTCTGTGAATTGGTCTAGAACTACAAACCCTAATCAAGCATAAAGAGAAGGGTAAGTTGGATTTGCTCATTGATGCATCCATGATAGCATAGCATACCATATCAGGTCTCCATGAAGTAAGTCTGAAGCAATTTTGAAGAAATTTGAAGAAAATTTGGGAAAATTTGAAAAACTCTTCGAAGGCACATTTTCCAAAAATGTCCTGTTTGGTCACCATTTTGTAGAACATATTGTGACAAAACAAAAATGGATTTTGGGAAACTGGAGGAGGTTTTGGTTCCTAAGATATAAAAGTACAAAAAATATCTCAATTTTTACACTGGTATTACAGAATGAGAGATCCATTCACATCTTCACAACCTATTTTTCTGCTTGTGCAAAATCCTGTTTGCGACACCTTTTTGTAGAAAATATTGTGCCAAAAAAAAGCATTTCGAGCAACTGGAGGAGGGGTTTTTTTCACAACATGCCAAAGAACAAAAACCTCTCTCATTTTTTCAAAAAACCTCATGGTTAGTGAGATATTGCTGCATCTTGGAGGCCAATGTTTCCAAAAATTTAGAATTTTTACATAGTTGCACTGTCAAAAGCGCAACGCCCTAGGTGCTGCCCCTTTTCTAGGAACCTCCAATGGAAAAAATGAAGACACCATTGGATTCAAAAGGCCAAATACAATCACCCTAGCAGTTTTGATAAGATTTTTTGGGCCAACCGGTCAGTCAAAAATATAAAAAACATATTTTTGCATTGTTTTTGAGGTTGGCGCTGCGCTTTTGACCAGTCTTGGTAGATTGACCTTTTTGAGGGTCCATTCAAGTCATTTTTAAAAAACAAGGACACTTTAAGAAACTAGACAAGACAGGTTTTCCAATGAGCTATCCTAATCTCAATTTGGACACTGGGAACTTCTTCAAAAGTGGAGATGAAGTTGGTGTTGCGCTTTTTACACCGGCACTGCGCTTTTTACCAATTTTTTATGTTTCCTGAAATTTGCAAATTTTCTCAGTTTCGCCTTGGAAAATGATGTTTTTACCATTGTAATTCAAGGATGTAAATGTAATAATTGTGTTTTTAAGTTACCTAGGGGTAAATACATTAGGTAGAAACTCTTGATGAGATGTAATGATTCAATTTCCAAAAAGTGAGGGATGAGTCAGTTTGACCTCCCTGCTACACTCTAATTATGTAGTTCAGGTTTTGTTGGAACAACTCCTCAACTTAGGGATTCGACCCCTGAGGTTGGGAGAAGTTGTTTTATGTCTATATCTATCACTTCTTCACTCATTTCAAAAGAGGGACATTGTTGGATGTTGTTGCATTGATCAAAGACTCTAGTGTATTCAGTATTTGGGAGGAATTTAATGAAAGAGTTGCATCTATTTCTTTGGGATACTTGTGGTATGGAAATTTAACATTATTTATTCTTCTGTTGCATATGTATGAATGTTTTGTACTCTCTATGATCCATTTCATTTCTATTATATGTTTATTTTCAAGTTGATAAGCAGAATACATCTTCTATGCTCTGTTTTGGGAAAATCTTCATAGTTTGTCTCATTTATTCAGTTTATAAAGAATACACGCATTGTCTTTCTCTTTCTAGCATCTCATCCATCTGATCCATCCCACTCAAAAACCCTAAAGTGTTAGCCTTCCTACCTACCTTTCCCCATTGAATGGACTGCAATCCTAATCTTATTTTTCCCGACCTAGCCTCTTTGACCTAATTCACCCATCCAATAAGCCAATTCAAACAAGAAAATCCCTGTACTCATACCTAGCCTAAAACCCTAATTCATCCATGCCTCTTGGCTATGATTTTGTTGAGAGAGCCCTCTCCGTTTTGGTAGGGCTAACTACCAAGCTAAAATATTGGTCTATGGTTACCTCTGTTTGGACTCTTTCTCAGCCTTAGAGATCCGGTAGAGTGATAACATAATGGCGCCGTTGCCGAGGAAGAGAAAATAAAAATCTTCCCTGGGAAAGAACAACAAAGATTAGATCTTTTTGCTGATGGTGAGCAAAGATCAGGCACAAGAAGGCTATGCATCATTCAACTAGCGACTCCATTGCCAAAGAACCCAAAGGTTCAGAATTTTCATGGCAAATCCACTTTTCAAGAACTGGTAATTTGAATAGAATTATTGGTGACTTCATTGTTGTCGAGATGAGTTCTACGGCAAGAAAAAATCTCAGGTATGCTCCCATGGATCGATCTCAAATCCCTGGATTTCCAAATCCTATACCTTATGTTGATTGGCTTACACATCTTCCCATATTCAATGATGAAGAGAAAGATGATGATGATATGCATTTAGTAAATTTTCATCTACATGTATGTAGACTGAGAGTTGAGTTTCCTGAAGATTGTCTCATGAAGGTTTTTATGGCTACTCTTGAAGATAAAGCTAGGGTATGGTATGGAGGGTTACCAGAAGGAAGCTTATGTTCTCTTAAAGATTTCCATAATATTTTTTCCAAACATTATGTGAAGTATAATCTTTCTTTATCTCTCTTACAAAGATGTTGTGATTATAGTGAAGGTTTTATTACATATCTTGAGAGTATTGATGATATCGAATGCATGAATAGTGGAGAGATAATTGAAGCCTTCTATGATTTATCCCTTCAACATCAATATGAAGAAGCTGGTCACTTTGATACACAAGATCATATTCAGCATACGGTAGCTTCCCCTTTGCTTGAAGATGAAAGAATTTTGCATCTTGATAATCAAATGGAATCACATGAAATAAATCAACAGTCTGATGAAAATTTATATGCTTATTCTCTTGAGATTAAATAATATATTCAACATCCTTGTGAATCTTTAGGAGGGAAAGAAGACAATTATTGTTTCATCCAAAGAAAACAATTAATACCTCCTCCTTTGACTGAAGATGAGATAGATAAGCTCCTGAAAAGTCATGTTACTGCCCAAGCTAATGCAGTTTTGCAGTGTTCACATAGTCAAGAATGTGTCAGTGAAACTTCTTCCATCATTGAAATTGAAAATATGAGTTTAAATGATGACAATCATGAAATTGATGAAACTATACAGGAATTTGTTGAGAGTAAGCCAATTTGTGGTGATGATTAATTCCTGCAAGGAGATCAACTAACATAGACCATTATCTTTCATGAAGAGGAGAGGGCTATCATGTTTGAAAATTTTGAAGAATGTTATCTGTTCAAGGATGATTTAGACTCTGAATTTGAGGAGTATGAGCCTAAGAGAGACAGTATGCCAGAGATAGAATCAGAGCTTCCCATGCTTGAGGAATTCACAACCAACACTCAGATATCAGAAAGTCATACTTCCCTATGCCCTCCTATGGATCAACAACCAAGTGTTCTTTCAGATCAGAATGAAGGGTGTGCTTGTGTTTTTACTGAATCTAAAGAAACGGAAACATCTCATATTTTTGAAGATACTTTTATTGATTTTCTATAGTTAGCAGGGAAGATGTATTTTCTTGTTTTCATGGACTAGAAGCACATGTTTAGTGGACACTCGAGGTTGTCTAGTTTTTATTTTTTTTCCTGCTCGAGGAAATTGAGAGCAGATTTCAAGTAAGTAGCCATCTGTTGGATTGGTTACACTGGAAGCATCACTTCACATGATTGTACGTATGTCTACAATAGGCAGGTGGTTGTCATCAAGATTTGAAGCCCTCAAGTCTCGGTGATATGTTGCCATCAATAAGTTTAGTAATTTTTTTATTTTAGTCAGTATTGAGTCAATTTTCATCCAATTTGAGTTTGTCTTGAGTCAGTCTATTTCATCTGAGTTATCAATTTTCAGTCATGTTTATTAGTTTTTGTTTTTTACTATATTGGCCCAATAGATAAGGCTAGCTTGTCTACAGTGTTCTTGACACCTCTTTCAGAGTTGCCATCCCCAATAAGGCTGATGTTAGAGTCAGTATTTGCATCTCGCCATCAGTGATCAAAAATCATCTTTTCATATCATATTAGGGTCTCATTCAGAAATATTTTCATTCCAATAGGTCATCCTTCCAAAATTTACTCATTGATGGTAGCCCTAAAATAAAAAAAAAAATCACTTTTTCCTAAATTTCCATTACTTGCTGGCTCATTTTCATAATTTGCTGAATGCCCATCATTCATGAGTTTTTATCACTTGTTTAGTCATGTCACCATGAATTTCATTCAATCAAGGCTCTCATTAGGTCTTTAGGGTTTTTCAAGGTTTCATTAGGTTTCTAGGTTTTTTCAAGGTCCAATAATAAACTATTTCCATTGCATAAGAGAAACAAGTAAGCAAGTGATCAAATAACCTCTCTTTACCATGTAAAGATGATTTGTAAGGATTAATTATTATTCCAAGATGTAATTTTTATTTTAAAATGTAAATTTATCTTCCATTATGTAATTTCATGTCACTCAATTTTTAATAAGTTCATGTTTGCCAAGCTGCCAACTCATAGCTCCATATGCCAACAAAGCAGCAAAAGTCAAAATGTAAAGAGTTCTCAATCATAAAATGATCAATGTGTAAATAATGAAGTAAAAAAGAGAAAATGTATAGTTTCAAAGTGTAAAGTGAAAGATAAGAAAAGAGAAAGTGGGTCCCAAGGCCCAAAACATCAAATTCATCAAGTATAAAGACCGCCATAAGACAAAGAAGAAGCTCATTTTCTATTGCAATCATCGAGAACGCACTCGCTCAGCTCAAAAAAGCCAATTTTCAGGGTCAAAATTTGAGTTTTTGGGTGGCGCTGTGTTTCTGGAGGGTGGCGTTGTGTTTTTTGAACAGGCATCGCCCTTTTGGACAACAACACTGCGTTTTTTGCAGAAGGGCGCTGCGCTTCTTGATAAGGCGCTACGCCTTTTCCCAGTTTGCCCAACAAGCTCCAAAACTCTTCCAAACTGCCTCTAATCCTCCAGAAAATTCTCTTATAATCTTTTATTAAGTAAGACCATTTTATCACCTCCTTGCATTCCTAAATATCAATTTCATGGTGTTTTTGTTTTCATGAAAAATTGGCAGTTTGTCTAGTTAAAAACCCTAATCCCATCTCCTAATTCCCAATTTGATGCCCATAAACCTTGAATTACCTTCCTACATCACTATAAAACCTATCCCTACCCATACAACACTATATCCCTTTCCCTAAATCCCTTTTCCCCTAAACCCTAAGTCCCAGGTATTTCAAATTTCCTAGGCATCCATACCCAAAACCTGTAATAAAATTATCATTTCTTTAATTACCCAAGAATTTTAACTCTCTTTCACCTCCAAAAGTTCAATAACCCCTTACCCCGTCTCCCTAATTTTTCCTAGATCTATCCCCACTCCCATTTCCTCATCCCTAGGGTTTCTAGACCAAAATACCATGGAGGAGGAAAATGACGACTACATGGAGGAAGAAGAGAGGGAAGAAATAAGGCCACACAAGGGAGGAATAATTATGAGGTTTGAATCTACCCACACCAGATAATTAGTGGCCTCACCCATGGCAGTCACTTGCTTCAAAAATGTGGGCTACTTTGATTTCTGTGAATTGGTCCATAACTACAAAACCTAATCAAGCAGAAAGAGAAGGGTAAGTTGGATTTTCTCATTGATGCAACCATGATAGCATAGCATACCATATAAGGTCTCCATGAAGTAATTCTGATGCAATTTTGAGGAAATTTGAAGAAAATTTGGGAAAATTTGGAAAACTCTTCGAAGGCACATTTTCTAGAAATGTCCTATTTGTCCACCTTTTTGCAGAACATATTGTGGAAAAAAAAAATGAATTTTGGGAGATTGGAGGATGTGTTTGTTCCTAATATATTAAAGTACAAAAAAATATCTCACTTTTTACACAGGTATTACGGAAAGAGGGAACCATTCACATCTTCACAGCATATTTGTGTGCTTGTGCAAAATCCTTTTTGAGACACATTTTTGCGAGGAATATTGTGGCCAAATATAAATGAATTTTGAGAAACGGGAGGAGGTATTTCTTCAAATAATTCCAAAGAACAAAAACCTCTCTCAGGTTTTCAAACAACCTCATGGTTAGTGAGCTCATGCTCCATATTGGAGGCCAACTTTTCTAAAAAATTCATAATTTTTACACAGTTGCATTGTCAAAAGCGCATTGCGATTTTCCTAGGGACCTCCAATGACAAAACTAAAGTCACCATTAGATTCAAAAGGCTAAATACAGTCACCCTAGAAAATTTTAAAAGCTTTTTTGGGCCAACTCGTCAGTCAAAAAGTAAAAAAAACACCTCAAACAACATATTTCTGCCCTATTTTTGAGGTTGGCGCTGTGCTTTTGACCAGTCTTGGTAGATTGACCTTTCAGAGTGTCAAATCAAGTCATTTTGGAAAAAAAAAGGATAGTTTTGGAAACTAGACATGACAAGATTTCTAATGGGCTATCCCGAGCTCAATTTAAACATTGGTTACAACCCCTTCAAAAGTGGAGTTGAATTTGGCGCTATGGTTTTTACACTGGCTTTGTGTTTTTTACCAATTTTTTGTGTTTCCTGAAATTTGCAAATTTTCTCAGTTTTCTCAGTTTCACCTTGGAAAATGATGTTTTTACCAATGTAATTCAAGGATGTAAATTAATAATCACGTTTTTAAGTTTCCTAGGGATAAATACATTAGGTAGAAACTCTTGATGAGATGTAATGAATCAATTTCCAAAAAGTGAGGGATGAGTCAGTTTGACCTCCCTGCTACACTCTAATTATGCAGTTCAGGTTTTGGTGGAACAACTCCTCAACTTAGGGATTCGACCCTTCAGGTTGGGAGAAGTTTTTTCATGTCTATAACTATCATTTCTTGACTCATTTAAAAAAAGGGACACTATTGGATGTTGTTACATTGATCAAAGATTCTAGTGTATTCAGTATTTGGTAGGAATTTAATGAAAGAGTTGTAGCTATTTCTTTGGGATACCTCTAGTATGGAAATTTAACATTTTTTATTATTCTATTGCATATGCATGAATGTTTTGTACTCTCCATGATCCATTTCATTTCTATTATATGTTGATTTTCAAGTTGATAAGTAGAATACATGTTCTATGCTCTGTTTTGGGAAAATCTTCATAGTTTGTCTCATTTATTCAGTTTAGAAAGAATACATGCATTTCCTTGCTCTTTCTAGCACCTCATTTGTCTGATCCATCCCACTCAAAAACCCTAAAGTGTTAGCCTTCCTACCTGCCTCGCCCCATTGAATGGACTACAATCCTAATCTTATTTGCCCCAACCTAGCCTCTTTGACCTAATTCACCCATCTAAGAAACCAATTTAAACAAAAAACCCTTGTACTCATAACTACCGTAAAACCCTAATTCATCCAGCCCTCTTGGCTGTGATTTTTTGGAGAGAGCCATCTTCGGTTTGGTAGGGCTAGCTACCAAGCTAAAATATTGGTCTTTGGTTACCTCTGTTTGGACTCTTTCTCAGCCCTAGAGATTCGGTGGAGTGATAACATCTGGTATCTCTAGCTCGAGTCCAGTTACCTCGCGGTATCCTTCTGATTATGTTATGTTGATGTTGCTAGGATATTATTCTTCATATACAGTAATGTTCTAGCATTCCAAAGCAGTTTCTATCTGCACATCCAAATCAAGTTGCTTCCATGTTAGTGGGGTTACATTCTCAAATATATTCTTCTTGACTGTCTGAAGGGCCAAATCTATGTATGGGAAACTGTCCTCAAAGCTGAATGTTAATATGAAGCCATCAACCATGTCTTCCCAGTTCACTATACCATGTCGAAGCTCTATTTCTAGGTACCAATTCTTAGGGATTGTCTCTAATGTATGAATGAATCCATGTACCCATTCTTGTTGTGGAATCTCCTTCCATGTTGTAGTGCATAGCTGGATATGCTTCCTAGGATTAGTTTCACCATCATATTTGATCTCCATCTCTGTTTCTATTTTTCTAAAACGTATCCACATTATTCTTCAACATTCCTGCCAACCTTTTATCACTAGTACAAAATGGTTAATTAGTTACTGAGAAAACGACTAAAATTTGTATATAAATGACTATTTTTCGGTCAGTGAAAAATAGTAACTAATTTACTTATAATGCGACCAAATATTAGTCGTTTGTAGCTTAGTCATTAATTTTTTGTCTCAATTTTATTATCTAGTAGTATATTTAGTCATTGATCTAGTCATTAATTGCCACAATTGCCACAATTAATGACCAAATTTACAACAAAATATATTACTAAATTGATCACCCAAGAAAACCAATTAATGACCAAAGAAATATGACCAAAATGTTGGTCATGCTATAAGATACTGTAAATTAACTACTAATAGTTATATATATGCAAATTTTAGTCATCATTTGAAACCAATTAATAACCAAAGAAATATGACTAAATTTTGGTCGTGTTATAAATTAGCTACTAATAGTCGTTTATATGCAAAATTTAGTCATCATTTTTAATCACAAATTTATCATTTACAATATTTATTTGTCTTTTTTTGGTAGTTTCATATTCATTATATAAATGACTACTTTAGTAGTTTATATTCATTTCATCTACTTTCATTAACAATAATTATAAACAACTAATTAGTTGTATATTCAGTTTATTTGTTCTCATCATTAATCAACATAAACTACTAATTTAGTTTTAGATTTATTTTATGTGTTCATTATTAATCAACGTAAATTAGTTAGCATGATTTTGCAACTAAATTAAAAAAATGATATACAATGTACATGTGCATCTAATGTTAAAATGAAAAGTTACATATTTTAATTACAATACTAAATAATATCAAGTGCAACTATAAATAATTTCAACCACATAAATTATATTATATAAAATGTCAAGTATTACAATATGAGTTTCCAACTTAATATTGTTTGGAGTACAATTTATACATGAAATATTGTTTCATCATTTCAAAACATTATTGTTGTGTTTACAAGGCATTGCAAGTGAATTCACCAACTTTGAAGTTTTGATCATCAGTCTCTATGTGTGTGTCTTATGTGGGATATTGGCTCTACGGGTACCACTAGATCGGTTCTCTTCTCTCTCTCTTTAATTTTCATTTTTTTGCTCCAATGTTATTGTTCTCCTCTTTCTTTAATTCCTACCTCTTACCATCAATACTGAGTTCCTTTTCTGAAAAAGAAAGAAGATACAATGCAGAGTATAAGACATGAAAGACGATGAACATTGGAATATAAACTAAAGTAGAATATAAAGGATATATACTATATATACCTCAACATTAGCAATATTTCCAATGCCATTTTCTCCATAAAGCAAGAAACTTGAACAAATTTTCTTCAGTTGGAAAATAGTGGCCACTATGTGGCTAGATGACATGTATAAACAAAGAAAATAAAATGTCACCGTAGAAAGTAACACCTTAGTAAAATTAATATTCAACCTTCAAGGAAATCTTAGACACATCATGCCAAATAATTTGCATGCTAAAAATCTCAAGCTATATATTACTTATACAATGTGAGAGTGAAAACAAAACTCCTAGAAAATGCCAAAAATAAGTCTATAATAAAATGAAATGAAGTAAAATGGATGCAATAATAGGATAGCCTCGTATACATGTATATAATCGGATAATGTAAAAGGCTAAGTGAATAATTCTAGGGCTGGAGGTCGATGATGTCAAGAATGTCCAAGTTTGATGAGAATTTCCTGAGATAAGAACTACTATTTGGGTCCATTATCATATATGAATAAGCCAAGTTGTCTATATCAAATTATTAATGTTTTGCTTATAATTATGGATCACTACAGTATAAATGGATAAATTGAAAAGAAAATTCCCTTCCCATTGTGTTCCTGACATGTGCTACAATATATTAACTGTGATTTGGAGCAAATTTCCAACATCGAAAATATGTAGTAATCATGACTGGTAATCCCCAAAATAGGATTATTTTAGAATGTTACTTTAGATTCCAGTTTCTATATGATTCTTGAATGGAAAATACACATTGAATTCCAACACCAAACTTTAAATTTGAGGGAACACCTATGGCCATCCTCAATCACTCAAACTTAAAACATTAGTGATCATTATACTGAAAAGATAAAATAAGTGTAGTTTTGATCTGTTTTGCAGATTTACATGCAAAGAACCAATAGTTTTCCCATATTTACCATACTTGTAATTTCCAAGATATAACACATTGATTGATCTTTTACAACAAATACTTGATTCAATACGACAATGCCACCAATGTTTGATCCTCAATTAGATCAAACTAGTTAGCACAAAAACTTAAAGAAAGAGAAACAAGTAGAAATAACAAATCTATCAAATAATAATAAATAAAAAAAGGATAAGATTTTTGTTGAAGCTTGATAATTGACAATCTACTGCAACTAGTGGACTTTTTTAAAGAGAAATACTACCTGGAGAACTCATCTTCCAAATTTTTCTCTATCCATGAAGCCTTATGCTATCCTCAAAACAAAATTCACATTCAATCTTTTAGGTTTCTAAAGCTGCCAAAAGGCCTTTCCAAATGAAGCAATGAATTTCATCGATTTTCATAAAAAGATTCTAGTACTAAAAAAATATAGTTTGATCATGTGATAGACAATTCAAGCAAGTAAGTAAAAAATTGTGTACAATATTTCTTAGAATAATTCATGTTAAAAGGAAAACTTGCATATTTTGGATAGAAAAAGAAGCAAAATAGAGATGGTTAATATTATAAAACAATAGACTGGTTATAAAACTACAAGTATAACTAACAAAATCCTAATTGTAATGCAGTTGACTGATTATTCTAAGTGAATCCAGCTAAATACATACAAGTTTTCATTTTTATCTTTCTTTCCCACATCTTTATTGGAGTTGGAAGCTAACTTGCACGCATCTCACAAGGATGTTTTAACAAGAGTATATGTTGCATTCTCATATTCCACACTTGTTTTTCCATGAACAATCGTAGCAGGTATTGGAGGAATTAGTTGCTACATCAGCTGAGTTGTCAACTTTAATCTTATCTTTACTCAAGGTACTGATCCTTCCCATTCTTCTTGGTTATCGATATCATCTTTCTCTTGTAGCCAACATAGGAATAATTTGGGTTCAGGAAATGTGAAAGGATGCATTTTTATTATTTAACTACTAGAAAGATAAGTGATAAGAAGACCTTAAATATAACCAGAATTTTTCGGTGAATTGGTTTGTTGCAAATGCCCATGCTAGCACAACATCATTGAAAATAAATGGTAAACAATAAGTAAAACCTTTTCCCCTAGTGTTGTACCTTAAGAAACAATTATTTTGCTGTGAAAAAGAATCTGTGCTTAAGACATTATCTAATTCTGTCACAAATGATTATATTCTGTCTCTGTATTAAAAACCCATAAACATCTATCTTGTAACCATCAAATATCAAACCAATACATGTTTCTGCAATGCCATATCCCACTTATGATGAAATGAATGAATGGAAGAAAACGAGAAGAGGATCTTAAACTGACATGCTGTTTAGAGCAGAATCTACCATTTTAAAACCCAGAAGAATTATGTAAAGATAAAGTTAAAATAGAGGAGCACATATTAAGGTTTGTTTAACTCTTAAATGCACATGCATAAAGAGACCTGCTGCTCAAATTACTTTATTTCATTCACAGACATGAAAACATTATGTAAACTGGAAAAACTTTCAGTATAAACAGAATGATGGAAACTTGCATACTTCTTTCATTGATTTGCAATTTTTTAGTACAAAATTTTGCTTTCAGGCTCCCAAAACTCGGAACCTTTTTCTTTCTTGAAATTTTCTTTAAATACAGTAACACAAAACAGTTTCCAGTAATGAAACTGATTCTAACTGCTTTAACTAATTCTAACTGCTTAAACTACTGACTGTTACGGAGGCACTTGCCTCAAAATATTTACATGATTTTGAGAAATAACATAATGAGAATTTGAAAACTACTAATCTATGAGAACAACTGCTTCTGAAGCGGTTGCTGAATCAACGGCTACTTTTGGTTGAGCTGTTGGGACTTCTTTTGTTGAGTCTATTGAAAATGTCTTGCACTTCTTCCATAGCTCATTTTGATTTGTCGGGAAATTTTTAAAACTTTGATATTCTATCCTAAATGCCACAATTTGACTGTGTGTAGGTTTTCCTGTAAAGAGAGTCTTCACCATCCATAGCAAATTGAAATGCCTATGCAAGAAGTTAAACACAGTTTCTCCTTTTAAGATTTGTGTCTTTTCGTGCCTATTATCTGCCTTACTTTTTGCTAATGTTAACTGATCTTCATAAAACTTCCATAACATGATATTTCCTTTCTCAGTCCAGCATGAAGGTAAACCTGTTCTAGTCAATTTGTCAAATGATATATCAAACTTCTTTACTGTCTCCTTGATTCCCAGTAATGTTTTCTCTGCAACCTTCCGAAGCTCATTCTTAGTTATGATCTTATTAACTTCTTCTGCATAAAAATATTTGTCTTGTATTCCAATATCTTCTAATTCTTCGTCTGATTTGGAATTGATAAAATTTATAAACTTCCTACCCCAATTTTCTCTTTTAATGGTCGTCTGCTTTTCAGATAATATCTCCTCTTCATGTTGAGAGATGAGGCTTTTTTCTTTAGCAACTATATTCAGGGAATTCCAATTTGACTTCATCTCTGAAATAATCTCACCCCAAATGATGTCTTTAGCTTTTATAAGGGAAATATTACCTTTTAACTTCTCTTTAAGATCCTTAATCTCAACCTCAACATTTTGAAATCTCTGCTTATTCACCTTCACTTCATTTTCTAGTGTCTGTATGACCTTGGTGGTCGTTTCTAACTCTGATTGAGCTCGCTTAAGATCTCCTTCTGCCATCTTTATCTCTATTCTGAGCTGAACGATCTATGCTTGAGGGTCTGCATCACCTGTAGGAAAAACAAATGTACAAGTATGATTTTCAATATGGTTTTGTAATGAAATAGCAGTCTGCTTTACTTTAGTCAATTCTTCATCTTTCTGCAACAATTGCTGACGCAGTTCTTCTTTTTATTTCTCCACCTCTGCTACTTCTGCAGCCATTGAATGCTCTGCAGCTGGTAACTTTAGATTTTTTCTCAATGAGGATATCTCTATTTCTGCACTTTTCATGAGCTTTTGAATCGCAACTTTATCATTAGGATCTACACCAATTTTCATAATGATCTTCTTCAATTCTTCATTTTGAATTGACAAGGCCCTTGAATTAGCCTTCTCCATCTTGAACTGTTTAATAACTTTTGCAAGCATGTTCTCAGCCTTAACTGCTGTGGCATTAGTCTTGGTTAAATCATTTACAATTAACTGCCCGGTCTGCATATGAAGATTCATTTTATCCCATAGTGGGATCTTTTTAACATCCATAGTTATGTTTACCTCATTAAAACTGCTCGAAGATCCAAGGGACATCCCAGTTGGATGTTTCAGAGCCATCCTAAATTGATCCTTTTCAAGGTCCATTACAGTCAATAACCTAGTTTGATAAGCAGCTATGTGATGTTCTACTTGAGCTTCTACATTAGCTTTTACCCTCTGATTTCTTTCTTCAATCTGTGTAAATATTTGTTTGACTGAAGGCATCTTCTCTGAGTAAAGTTCATGTCCTCTAGGAGAAGAGGGGACATTTTGTTCTTCATTGATATGAAAGGTAAAACTAGGAAAGTTGGAAGAATGATCTTCAGCCAATTTGGTTCTCTTTTCTTCCCTGGGCTCTTCATCATCTACTTCAACAACATCTTCCCTACCTCTTTTGCTTGCCCTTTCAGTAATAACAGGTGTTTGAATGCTCGTTTTTGATGTATTTATTTCACCTGAGTTTGCCAGCTTCTCCTGATTAGGTTTGCTTACATGAGAAAACGTAGAATATCCATTCTCAATTCTTCTCTGGGAAATTACTCCATGCGGATCATAAGACCATTTTCCCCCTAGTAGCAAATGTGCCTCTTCCAACATTTTAGAAACTTCATCAAAAGCTTGTCTCATATTGACCACGAAAGGTCCCACACTCATAGGCAATTTATACATAAAACCTTTCTTCATGGGAAGAAAGTGTACTTGATCCACATTAAGGCTCTGTCTTATGAATTCCAAGACGAAAAGCCGCATGGGTACAAAATTTGGGAGCCTATAGGGCTCGATGCTAGATCCATACAACCTTATCTCTGAATACTCTTCAAACACAAACCAATCTCCGAATCTGCAACTGGGTCCTAGCTGTAGGAACTCCCGGGATTTTGGTAAAAAACATGGAGGAGGAACTCCATTCAAAATTCTATAAGCAATAGACATATAATGACTAGCAAACTCAAATAGCCCTGCTTCATTTCCTTCTTTTCTAGTCATGTCAGTCCAAAATAAAATTGATTGCTTTTGTTTGTTGACATCAACTATATTCAATCCCAAACTCATAAATTCTTCGACATTCTGATATAAAAATAAATAAACAATCAAAAACGGGAATGTAAAGAAACCTGTAAGAGGAAAGGCCATCAACTGAGAATTTACAATCTCCTGCCAGAAAGATGGAATGTCGAGAACAACCCCTGGTTTCATCATCAGCGCATACATTCCCAATACTGATTTATCAACTGTCTGGTCATTGTCTTTGCTTAAAATATCCGTAATGCAACTCAGAATCAGCCTATACTCAGCATCGAACGCTTTCAAACTAGATTTTTCTCCTTCTAGTTGAGCTTCCTTTGAATTTGACTTCAAGTATGACATACATTGACCAAATTATTCATTTGAAAGGTCCTCAAAATAACGAGCCAATGAATCTTCTGAGAATTGCAGTGGTGACTCATTTTCGGGAAAGCACAATGCTTGGCGAATTAATTGCGTCGATACCTGCAGAACGTTTTCTCCCTGCGAGTTCATTATGAAAAACTTACCAGGGTACATTGAAGAGACCAACCATGAGATGAACTCGGGAAAAAAGTGGGTTTTTGGGATACAGGCGGACAAGACACCGGAATTCTTCATGGCGGAAAATACTGGGGATTTCTCAGCGTTTAGGGTCACTTGGTGATACAATAAGGGATGGTTGACAGAAGACAAGGTATCCTGGACGTCTTTTTCACTGTCCATGAGGGAATTGAGGCTTGATGAACCAGCTTGAGAGACTCGTTTTTCCATGGCTGAAAGACAATGGAAAAAATTCGAGGGGCAGTGAACAATGAAAAGGTGGCGAGAAGGGAAAAAAAAACAATCACAAATAAAACGAGAACGGGAAAAAAGAACCATTTAACAGCTGCAAAACCCGTAATAAATGCCGAAATGACGTGTAAAAAATCCGTTGAAAGAGGATGACAGCTGTTCTTCCACCTCGCTTGATGACGTCACTGCGAGGGGTCCTGGAGTATGGCGGAGAACCTCGACCTATGCCCCCCGCAAAGAATCCAGGCCGTCGATCTTCGTTTACCTCACAGTCAACAAGTCAACTGCGGGGGTGCCGGATTGAATAACGTGCGAGCTTTTTGCGCCCCCATATTTGATCACCCAATTACGAACCTCAACACTTTGCCGCTTCCGCTTCAAAATTTGCTCGATACTTAAACATCAAATTATAATACGAAGCCAAATAAAGTTTAATAATAAACTTAATTGGTAACTCACTTTTGTTAAATACTCCCCTTTTTGTTTATGCTATAGTATAAAACATTATACCATAACATATAATTTTTGCGAATTTCAGATTTTTTGTTATTTTGTGATATTCAATATAAAAATGGAAAAGGATATGCAGATGATCCACAACACCTAGCATGAACACTGGCTTAGTCTTCATAAAGAAACATAATCCATTTCAAACTATAAGGAATAAACAAAAATAACACCATTGATAAAAATTCACATAATACTGACAACGAAAAAAGAAGTGAATTTTTTAGGTAGTAGCTCAAAACCTTGTAGTGGGAAGATGTCCTCAAGCTTGAGTAATATCTACATTCCAAGGAATGAGTTGTGACACTTGTTTCTTATGTTTACTGGGAAGAATTGCAACTGGAGCTCTAATATTTACTTTAGACAAATAGTAATGGTGTTGATATGAAATGTGGCCCTCCATCATTAGCAATGACACATCTGTTGGGGTTCACACAATTACTGTAGATTCAATGTCTTTCATGTCTGAATGACTAGTGTGGCTAGTAATTATTGGTGCTAATCTTGAGCTAGGGAAAAAATTCTCAAGATTTATCCCTGAAGGAATATGATGAGAGTTTAAAGTTCCAGACCTTCCACATTCACTGAAACTATTATACATGGTAGCAACTTGCAAGGCTAAGAGTCTCTCACTAGTATGAGTCCAAAACTACATTAATATAGAATTCAAATTTTTTTGATTGAAATGTTTTCTATCACCCACTCTTGAAGACAACTAAATAATTTTGATAATTGATTCGACTAAAAGGTAAAGTTGAGAGGGTGAGAGAGCCCTGCGTCTTAATTTCCATTTCTATAGAAGAATTGAAGGAAGAAACTGTAGATGGTATTGCTTAATGGAAACTTAATATTATTTTCCCTACAACAACTACATCCTGTGAGCCTTGAAGTTGATGAGTGGTGATCATGTTACCTTGCATGTTGGCATGTATTTGGGTGAATAAACGTGGAATTGTCAATTGAGGAATTGATATAAGTTGTCCAATGGAATTTGGGTGTTGAATATATTCTAACTGAGTTGAAGGATGAATATCATAGGCTGCAAAGTATGGAGGTTTATCCATATTCAAAACAATTCACTTTTACACATGTTAGTGATGATCTATAGGGAACACTTAATGGCATTGTTGAAGTGGTCACTTGCAACCTTTTAGCTTCAGTTGTGGCAGCATCACCTACCTTTGATAAAGAATATTGATGAGTTTCTAAAGCTACACTCATGTGGGCACTTTATCCTTTTGATGGATGGATCTGTTTATCCAATATTACATTTTTAGTTTGCACAAATGCACTTGTTTGTAAAGATCAATTTTACATCATTTGCAATAGTTGAGTTGGTGAACCCAGTCTAAATCCAAATCCCTGATAAGAGAGAGCGTTTGATGACTAGTTATGACAAAATTGAGTAATTGAAACATTAGGAGAAGAAGATTCGTTGGGATCAACAAATGCATTTTTCTCACTAAATATAGTGTGCTTTAATGTGTCACTTTCATTTGTATTATCTAACTTGATTAGAAGTTCAAGAACGTCTTGGTTGGACAAAAACAATTTATAAGCAGAAATTGAACATCTTAGTATATTATATTATAAAAAACTAGTAAAAGTTGGTGGAACAACAGATAGAAAAATTTCTTAATAACAAAAAATGAACAAAAACCTTACCTTGATAAAGATGTGGGTTTGTTTGAACCATATATGTTTATGTGGTTGTCAAATAAAGATGAGTTTGCAAAAGCATAACCTATAAAAAATGTATTTAGGATGTCCTTCTCCTAGTAGTTATCTTAAATTGGTTTGTAAATTTAAATTCGAAACATCCTGAAAAAGAAAACAATTGCTTACCACAAACGGGCTACAAACAATTCAAGCTTATGATATCAATCTAAACATGAATTATTTTCAATTGGGATAAAAGGATGCACAATACTAACAAATTGAACTTCTTACAAGGATCCATAATATTCATAGATTATATATTTCATTCAATTCCAAATACATCGAATAAATTTAATACCTTTCCTACAGTCGTAGTGCTATTTTGTGAGCCTGTCCTAACCACCTTTGACTACACAAAGTCTGCCCGTTCAAGAGCCTTTTTCCCTTGAGAATTCATGTGAACTATTCCTCTCAGAGATAAGTATTGTATAACACTTTATGCATTCCACTGTTTCATTGAATTCATTCATACTTCTTGCTGGAGCATGTGCCTAGGGAGTATTCTCAAGATATCATTATATCATAGAAATAATTCAAAGAATCTATATGCACTCAATGCAAATGTATGTTGTTATCATACCTTCAGAATTAACTGTTTAAACATGGGGACTATTATTTCATGCCTACTACATTCATTATTTTTAACAATTAAATTTTTGTTTAAAAATATTAAAGGTATCTCAATAGCAACATTCCTTCATGTTAAACTCAATCAATTGTTATTCTCCTTACAAGGAAAACATTTGAAAATTTTCAATTGTGTTTACCTACTTGGGTTTATAATTTTTATGTTTCATTGTAGGACAATTGGATCCTGGAACATGGTGTGTTGATTTGTGTAGCTTGGGAGGTACTCCAAGCCCTAGGGTTCAGGGTTTGGAGGTAAAAGTGCCACAAGGGTCACTTGTGGGCTTGGAAACCAAGTATGAGGTTTTGAACCAAATTGTGTTTTTGGCATTTCCAAGAGCACATTTCTACGTGTGATGGCATGAATGATATATGGCAAAAAGGAGAATCCAACGCTTCGAGGATCGTCGAATTCCGAGTTGTATTAGTGGAGATATGATTTTTTGAAGTTATATGATGAGTTTGCACATATGTGTCAAGCTCGGCCTAAGGTGTTTTAGGCATGTGACAAGTTGTGGAAGCCATTGTGTGACGTTTTAGGAAGCCCCTATATTGGTGTATAAATAGAGGGTGAGGACAAGTCATTTAAATATCCATTGTGCAACACATAACTACAAGAAGAAAGATCGTTGAGGAAGAGGCTCTTCTGATTTAGCTGTTGCAAGGAGAGATAGTATTACGTGGGAGAAAAAGGACTATTTTAGGGCCTGTTTTAGGGTGAAGGAGGACCTTGTCCCCTTGATAGAGAGTTGCAACCATAGGACAATTTTGAGGACCTTTTGGAGGGGTGCAGACACATGGAAATGTAACTGCAACCCTACACAGTATTTTTGTAGGGTGCCACAACAAATTATAGGCAAGTCGAGTGGGAATACAAGGGATAGGACAACCTAGAACTGAAGCAGCAACCCTCGACCCCTCAAGGAAGGGAAACCACACCTCTTGGGAGTGTTTTTGGGCACAAAAGAAAGTTGATTAGGGGACTGTTGTGTTCCCTAAGCAGGCTTAGTTTGTTGCAACTAATCAAACCTCAAAACTGTGAGTTGGAGCATGTATTTGATGAAATTATTGTAGGTGTTGGGTCAAAGAAGATGACCAGATTTGGATCAGATTATTGTGGGAGAAAATTTGAAGGGTTGTTTGAGTGATCATAAGCCTTCATCAATGCAGATATTTCAGTGTATTATTGGGTGTCATTGATCTGGTGGAGGGTAGTGTCTTGGATACCCAAAGTAGCCCTAGACAATTTATCATGAAGTGACGAAGAGGAGCTGAAGGTTGGGTGAATATTTGTGCCGAAGTGTAGCACCTTAATGAAAAAAGGTGACTACTAGCTTGGCAGTTGGGAGCTCAGAAATTAGTCCTACCCAGAGAGCAGATTAGATCATCCCATGTACATGTTACATAAGTGACTTGCAGTAGTGTTAGGTGGAAACCCTCCTGGGTTCTTGATGTGTTGTCCTTTGAAGGACTAAGGGGAAGCTAGTGAGCAGTACAAGAGCGAAGGGCCGACAAGACAAGATAAAACATCAAAGTTGTAATGAAGTTTGTCATTGTATATTGTATTCCATACACTATTTTATTATTCAAATTTTGTTTAATATAACGAAGATTGGGGTTGTACATTATTGTACAATTTGTTAAAAATTGTGTATATTTTTCCATGTGTAATTTACTTTTTTATATTTTTGCTGTGAAAAGTAGTTCATTGTTGAGATTCTTAGTTTGGTAGCATCAATGATTTTAAAACTCTAACCTAGACCCAAGGTCATGGAAAATAAACATGGTGGACTCATTCACATGAAAAAAATCTTGATCCTTATCCACCTTATGGAAGTGGATATGGTTATATGGCACTTCCTTCTCCTATTATAACAGGTTCCACTTCGGGTGGAGCTTTTGAGAGATGAATTACTAGGCTGCCTACTAGGATTTCTAAGAAGCATCAACACTTCTGGGAAGCACAGGTGAGAGCTTCTATAGAATGAATTTTAAAATTTGTTTTCTTTACACATTTTCTTCTTGTGGATGAAATTTTTTGTTCCTTATATGTGATTTCTAAAGAAATCCATGTTTTATGTTGATGGTTACGTGGGTTTCAATCAATGGAAATATGCAATTTTGGCATGCATTGGCTACGGTAGAGTCTCAATTTTGTTTCATATCGCGATAGCCTTATGAAATTGGAGTAAATTTTTTTTTGCATTGAAGGGCAACCATGATGTTGTTGCAGATGGTTTTGTTATAGCAAAAAATATACACAAAATGATAGAAAAGGTAGAAACAAAAGAGCCATTGATGTGACAATTCTAACAATTTCCAGCCTATATCTTGGGGAAGAAATGTTACAACTTGTAGTATTGTGACTGAAGAAAAGAAAAAGAATGAAAGTGAGACAGACAAAGAAATAAAATGCAAAGAAAAATATAAAGTAAGCACTCTTGTAATAACCATGCACCCACCAGACCTTCCTATTGTTGAAGAGGAGCAAGAAAAGGTTCAACAAATGTTCACTAATGGAAGTGAATTTGAACTTGAAAAAAAAATCTAGACTCAGTTCATATTTCCCAACTGTAGTTTTATGCTATAAAAAATGATGCTGATAATATTTAGTATAACACTATAAAACAGATAAGTGCTGTTGGATCACCTCTTCCTGTAGTGGAAAGGAAAGAAAATGGGAATGAGAATAATACAAACAAAAAGGGTCCACTATCAGGGCTTCCACCAATTTTTTAGAGAACAAGATTTCAAAATCTGGTGAAGAAAGTTCTCCTTCTTATAGAGGTGTGAATAGAAAAGTCATTAGGTGGTCATTTATCACTCCTAATGGTGATGGTGTGAGGAATATGGTGCTTGACAGCAGAATTCACCCTTCTAATGACCATTGGATTATGAGATCATACACAATGTGGGGAGGGAAGATGCTTTATACCTGGGGCTATGTTTGTGAGGATGCCTTTAAGGAACAAGATGATGTGGTTCCATTAGGAAAAGAAAAAGAAAATAAGGAAATGGAGGATGAGGGAGATTCGACACTTGATGAAGGAAGGAGGCCAAAGGGGGAAGGTTTTTTAAGATTAAACTCGGTCTTCGGGATCCCTAAAGGTTTGACTCGGATGAATAAAAGGTAGAATTGTTGAAATTATTGATATTTGGAGTTTTTGGCTTTCCTTCCTCCAGATACTTTCCGATATAGTAAGAAAATTTGTATTCTTTCCTTTACTCATATTCATGTTGTGTTTTCACTTCTTTGGATAGTTTCTAAGGAATTTTGCCTCATATTTTTGTATATGATAGAATAGTTGATCTACTAACGTTACACATAAAGTACTTAGAAATTACTAACAAGTGACAACATATCCTGCTATTTTGAGGCAGGAAGAGGCTTTGTTGACCTATCTTGTCAATGTAGACACATGAGTTAACCTAGCTTGACTTCTTATTTGAGGTCCTTTACAATATGACATCAACGAAGATTTTAAATTTTAAAGTGTAAGAAGTATAATAGGATATTCCCTTTTTGTCTTAACCCCATAAGATAGTAAGATGGTTAGGGCACAATTTTTGTCACTTGTACATTAGGATAAGTATTGCATCACCATAAAGCAGTTCAGTTCGATGAAATCTGTAAAAAAATATGAATTTCCTTCACTTCTGTTGGAATTTCAGAGTGCAATATCATGAATATAATAATGCATTATAGTATTTTCTCTGAGATTCTGCTATTGTTTTTGCATTGTGAGATCATGGACCACTAAAAAAATTATTAAACTAGGCAAGTGATGAAAAAATAAGTCCTCTAACGTGTGATTCTTTTAAATCCCCCACCAAGGTTCAAATATCACCAGGGACATGTCCATACTCATGTTCATGCAGAATTGTGATGTATAATAATGTATATGCATTGGGTAGGAAAATGGTGATACTTGGAGGATGTGAAACACCCAATATATCTAAATTGAGCATATAGAAAATACTCCTTGCATCAACAACAATATGTGTAATACATTAGACATTGGCATTGAAGAAACATAGAAAAGATAGTATTTTTTAGTTCCAAGAACATTAAAGGACATGCCACCATCAGTAACACAAGTTTCTCCCATACATTGTATGTTGCATCATTTGATTTCCATTAATATTGTCTTGAAGTTTATCAGTTTCCTATTGTATTTCTGAACTCATTGGAATATTATTCATGGTTGTTGGGTGGTTTCCACGTGTATATGTCACTATTTTTATCTTTCTTGGGTACTAGTAAATACTTCTTACCTACAACATTGTTCAAGAAAATTGTTTGAAGAAAATTGACATAAAAAAAATCAATTACAAACCCATAATCACAATGAAGATTGAGGAATTTCCTATGCTAGAATCTCACAAAGGCAACCAAACTCACAAAATAAAAACCTTGTAAGTTAAAACAATGTGTTTATGTGTTGATATGATTTCTATTTATAAAATTTCATTTAAGCCAAAGGATGCCAACAAATATCTGCAGAAGCTCAAATAATGATATAATATTTACAAATAGTCTCTCTATTTCTGGCTTGATGCAACATTTATAGTTATGTAGTAATATCCGTACTTGTGCAACTCTAGATTGGACGTTTTTCTTGTACCTTTAGTGACATCCATGCATCTCCCATTTGGATCTCCTAGATCTATATAATCATGCAAAAATGACTCCACATTGTGATCCAATGATCCATCCTCCCCAAAGAGATCCATATCAACCTGGAATTAAATTTCTTTATCATCATAATTCCAAAATGGATTTCTCATGAGATTGCATGCAACAATGTATTATAGTGGATGGAAAAGAGGCATCCTTTCCCATCACATGATTCAATTTATAATTGAATTTTTCACTTAAAATTTTATAGTGACTTGGTAACATTGTTTGATGCACAACACCTCTCGATGTTTCCTTTTCCCCAAGAAACTTTTGTGCCAGTGTAAACACCAACCCTTGATGCAATAGAAATAGGATTAAATGTAAATTTTTGGATCTACGACCCACTTATAAGCCTTGTGTGGTGCTTTTGACAGCGTGGTACAGTCTCATGTATGTTACACAGTAATTTATTAACATGCTCATTTTCCCGTCCCTGAGCCTGAAATGTCCCGTGACAATTTTTTTGCAATGTTACCATCATCAATAAATATGATAACATATCCCCTTGAAGATCTAAAGAAGACTTCCTTGAAATATTATTGAATATCGTTGATCAAGGTCACCATCAACGGATCCAAGGATAGCGATTGAAAAAAGTTATTTATGTCTCTTTCCTCATTCAATTGCAAGAATTAGTTAAGAAAGATTATGTTAGAAAGAATCCCGTGTTGCTAGACCCACTCTAGGGCTAGAGATATTGCCTCTTTCCATAGAGGGGATTTATCTTGACAACAAAATTGGTGACTCCACCAGGGAGCTTAGCCTCTTAGCCTTCCTTTCCTGGGCTGATCTCTGATCAGTTTGACCGATCGTTGAGATCTAAACTTGCTTAGGTCTCTGTTAGTTTGCATAGGTTTTGATTTTTTATTAGAGTATCAGGTCTAGGTTCTTGCTTCGGTTTGGATTTATTTTCCTAAGCATTCTTCAACCAGCATGTCTTTTTCCAGACACAGTCGCAGAGATAACGCGAATATTTATAAGTATAGTCGCACTGAAAACACTGTTTTACACTTTCTCCTCGCATTGGTACATTTTTGTAGACGAACACTGTTTTTTCTACGCAGAGTAGCGCTACCAACGTGAGTTTGGGGGTCTAAAGTAGCGCTGAAGACCTTGTTAGCACATTTTTTGCTATGTAAAGTAGCGTTGATCCTTAAATTTGAGAATTTAAGGGGGTTTTTCTAAAAGGCCTAGTGTGTCCTTATCTCTGAAGTCATCCTTCTACTTTGTGTGCATCAATTTTTGTCCTTTTGGTGCTAGTTTCTTTGTGTTGTGCAAAACCCACCCTATACTTGAAGTGGTAAAAGTGAATTTTGGTTGCGTCTTTAATTCTTAGAGTCAATTAAATTTATTATTTGTTGCTTGTATGTTTGGAAGGAATGTTGATTTGTTGTTGATTGAGTATTATTAGTTCTTTTGAGACCATAAAAGAAATTTATTTTTCATTCATTTAGTTTTCTCTCAAAGTTTACTTTTCGTTAAAGTGCATTAGATCATATTGCATTGAAAAGTCATTTTTGAGATTTATCATTGAACTTAGATTACTTTATTTAATGATTTAAAGCTAAAAGGTCCATTGAGCACATTCTCATTCATTGGATGGTGCATTAAGTAGGTTATCATTCCATCGAAAAGTGCATTGAGTGGATTCTCATTCATCAAAAAGAAAAAAGGAAATTGTGCATAGATTACAGTTGCATAGTTTTCGAATATATATATATATATATATATATATATATATATATATATATATATATATATATATCACATTGCACAATTTTCATCTTTGAATTATTTGACTTGAATTGGGATAGTGAAAGTGATCTGGATTAGGAAAAGCTTCGTTTGTTGCATTATTGTTTATTGCATCATTGTTTGAAACTATTACCTAAACTAGATAGCATTCATTGAATTGAAAGAGTATTTTTCTCATGCTAGTTGCATTATAGGTATTCAGGTGACATCGTTTTGAGCCTTGAATTGAAACTTTAATCAAGATCAACGTAAAATGAACACTAATTAACCTCTGGAGAATTTGAAATTAACACAAACATTTAGAGGTCTAGGCTAGAGACGTGTTCCAGTGTCGTTAAACCATTAGGAGCTTTCACTAATAGTCTGCGTTACAATCTGGGGGTGATATAAGGATTTATTTAATTATTCCTCATGGGGTTTCCTATTTGGACCACAAATAACTTAATAAACTATGGTTTATTAAATTATTTCTTATAGTGAAAGCAATTTTACTATGGTAAAATTGGTCTTACATGGTGTATTTTGATCCATGTAATTGTAAATGGTTAGATGACCAAAAATTGGTGTAACATATTGCCCCTTAACATGTGAGCATTAGGAGCTAATCGTATGACCGAAGTACGTTGTAAGAACACAATCACTAGACACCGAAGGGGAGTCATAGAGAGTGAGATACGTAGACGGAGTGAAGCGAGAGATGAAAATAACCTGAGGGGTGAGACCTAAAGATGAGATAAGTCTCCTTTAATGTTTGGGTACATGTTCTTAGTGAGGTGGGGGAGGCATACCTATTCCCATCGAGATGACAAAGTACAAATAATAATGGTGCACCCAGTAAAATGAGACTGAGCTATAAAGTACATGATATGCTGGCATAAACATGGGCCAGAAAAAAATATAATGAATCTCACATACATACTATGCCTGGGACAACAACCAGGACTGAATACAATAATATCTAAGTACGTGAGAGATAATAACAACCAGAGAAGCCCTGATAAATAGGAAAGGGCTCTGAAAATATGAATGGATCATCTAAGTGATACATGCATGCTATAGGCGTTGCAAGAAGTTGGGGTTGAACCTATCAAATCTTCGGAGCTGCATCTGAGGCTGTAGCATAAAACGAAGTCATCTGGGCATGTGGGGGACTACCTAAAGGGACACCCCCTCATGAGGTATGAAATATCTCACACACACCTTGGAATCACCGGATCAATCTGTTGGATCACTGAACTATCAAGTATACGAATATCGATCATGTTGAAGTGGAGCGGATGAGAAACAATCAAGTCAAAGGGAAATAAGGAGTCCCTTTACATGATCTGAGGCATCGAACAATAATGGAAGATGGAACCAAGATAAACTGCCCTCAATACCTGTCTTCTGGAATGAATGTGTTGATGTCGACAAGAGGAGGTTCTCCATAGGTGAGGTAATGAGGGTCCTCAAATAAGGCATGAGAGATCATAGTAAAGCGACTGATGGACTGACACTGGGGATAATGATGGAATGGGGGATATTGAGTAGCAAACGAATGAATTCCCTTATCAGAGCATAAAAATCATGGATGACCTGGCAACGACTGACTCAACTCCTGAGGGGATGTGGGAAAATGAGACTAGAGGCCAAAGTGGGCTACACGAGAGAGAGAGAGACAAGGCATGAATGATGGAATATTGTAAAAGGAGGCAAAGGGACTCAGGACAGAATCCATGAATTCGATCATGACACAAATCAGATGCTATGATCAAGGGTGACGCGATGATGCTACCACACAGAAAAGGCTCGGTGGGGACCATAAAAAAACATGAGCAAAAGATGGTCATTCATGACAAAAATTGGGACATGTGTTGAAAATTATGAAGGCTGAGTGGTGCCCCAAGTACAAGTGGATCAAGTGTATAAATTCAATTTTTAGAGGTGTTGAAGTGACCCTTGTTGGAAATATAGCTTCCGAGTGAAGTATCAAATCACCTGAAACAAAATATGCAAGCTATCTATGACATAAATAAAACATACATATCGAGGGCCCATAGTTTTGGCGCTTCATCTCCTAGGGTTAGGGTTTTGGATGTTTAAGGTTTTCCATTGTTTCTAAATAATAAATAGGCCCTTAAGCGTCATTGTAACTCAGTTTAGAGGCCTGTAGCCGCCACATCTCTTCTCAGAGATAGTTACCAGCGCCCTAGCTAGTTTATTTCCATTCCGTTTGTAAGCAAATTTTAGTTCTTTGATATTAATGAAGTGAAGCATTATTTCCGTTGCATCTTTGTATGTATGGTTATGTGTTTATTCTATTGCGTTCTTGCATGAATCCGGATCAGTGGTATCAAAGAAGTCTGCTTTTTCTTGATCCTTCTTTGCATGTCCCCAACGAGGTCGGGGTATAAGGAGTTAGGGCTTGATCTGGTGGAACCTTTGCAATATTAGCCTCGCAAACCCCGACGGGCGCCCATGGGGGGCCAAAAAGAAAGATGAGGGAGCAAGAGATCCTATCAAAATATTGCTTGAGAAGGCCCTAAAAAAAAAAGGGATGCGATGATGGATAAATTTTCCCAGATCCTTCAACGGTTGCCCACCGGCGGCGCATCTGCATCCAGTAGCCACTCTGGAGGTGCGACTCCCTTGAAGGTACAAGTAAATTTTTGCATTCCCATATTTGAGGGTCAAATAGATGTAGATGCTGTAGATAGATGGTTGAATCTATTAGAAGGATATTTCTCGATTCATGACCTTTCCGACCGAGAGAAGATTATTTTTGCACTCCTTAAAGCTACTCCCCATGACAAGGAATGGTGGGAAACCTACTGTGAGAAAAAGGACGAGATAGAACCCTATATATTCTCAGCCGTACCCACTTGGAATTCTTTTTGAGATGCCATCAAGGAACAATACTATCCCACGGGGAGCTATGAGGACAAGTACATATAATGGACCACAAAAAAGGGATCAAGATGTGCATGAGCTGACAAATCAGTTCCATACCCTGTGCAAAAAGTTGGGTATCAAAGATTCAGAGAAACATCTGGTGCTAAAGTATCGCAGTTGTCTGCATAGATACATTCAGGAGGAAATGGAGTTCCTCGACATCTCCTCGCTTGGTATGGCATACCGGCATGCTGCCAAGATTGAGCAGAAATTCAAACAAAAGAAGTGAGAATTTGGATCTATGAATCAAAAGCAAGGGAAAGGCGCTCCGAAATCGTAGAACAAAGGACATAGCCAAGGCATGGTGGCTCAATACAACCTGTCAAAGTCACAAGAAAAGAAAAAAACTGTAAAGCCAAAGAAGGACACGAGAAAGTGGTGTGAGTTCCAAAAGAGCTCCACTCACAACACAAGTGAGTGTCAGGCCAAGCAGTCGCTGGTGGCCGAGATGAGGGCTTCTAAGTCAAATGCATGCTATGACTCTGAATTAGAACCTGACAAGGGGAATGAAAAAGGGAAATAGATTATTGATGCGGAGCCCAACGCTGCTGTTGCCACTACGAAGATCCAGAAGGAGGAATCAGAAGACCCAGAGGAGGAGGAACGTCTCTTCCACTCCCAGATGTGGGTAAAGGGCTCCCCGGTACAATTCATTGTTGACAATGGGAGCCAAAAGAACCTCATTTCAAGAGATGCCATGAAGCAGTTGGGCTTGCCGACCATAGCTCACCCACATCCATACACCATCGGGTGGCTTCACCAAGGACGAGATCTCCGCGTCAGCCAGCAGTGCTGCCTTCCCTATAGCACCAAGCCCTTCACGGATGAGGTATTATGTGACATTGCTCCTATTGATGTTTCTGATGTATTATTAGGACAACTATACTTGTGGAAGCGTTATGCTGTGTATGAGTCTCGGCCTTGCACTGTTATTGTTACTTTGGGAATTAAGTTGTACAGGATACCAGAGGTACCACCTCCTGCCGCTATCTCTTTGGTTATTGAAAAACAATGTAGCTAGCTCATTTCCCAAACCAGGAAATTCGTTTTCCTGATGATCCGCCCCGAGGGCAAGAAGAATATTGTGGCCATAACCTCCAGACATGGCTCCTCTGCATGACAAAAACAAATGGACAAGGTTGTGGAGGAGTATGGGGACATCTTCACCTCACCCACAGGGGTTCCTCTACATTGTCAGGTCAAGCACCTGATTGATCTGACCCTAGGTGCACCACTACCCAATGGACCGATCTATCGGTGCTTTGTTCTGGAGAACGATGAAATCAAGAGGTAGATTCATGAGCTGCTGCAGAAAGGTCACATCCGACCAAGTTCATCGCCCTGTGGGAGCCCAATCGTGTTGGTATAGAAGAAGGATGGGACGTGGAGACTCTGTATTGACTATCGGGCATTGAACAAGATCACTGTCCAGAATAGGTATCTGATCCCATGGACTGATGACCTTCTGGACCAACTCAAAGGGGCGAAATATTTCAGCAAGATCGACTTGAAGTCTGGGTATCACCAGTACCAATTGAACCCTCCGATGTGTGGAAGATTGCCTTCAAAGCTAGGAAAGGCCTTTTCAAATGGCTGGTCATGCCTTTTGGGTTGACGAATGCTCCCGCAACCTTCATGAGGTTGATGGACGACATCTTTTGGCCATTAACCAACTCATTTGTAGTGGTGTACTTGGGTGACATTCTGATCTTCAGCCAGACTTGGGAAGAGCACCTCCACCACATCCGACAAGTCCTCCAAACACTGCGGCAACAAAAGTTGTGTTCCAATTTGGAGAAGTGCACTTTTGGCATGACCTAGGTTCAATATCTAGAATACATTATTGATGAAAGGGGGGTGCATGTGGATCCAACCAAGATCCAAGTCATTCGGGATTGGCCAGCCCCAACCACTATAACAGAGCTTCGCAGCTTTATGGGTCTTGCTAATTTCTACTGTAGGTTCGTGTTGGGACTCTCTCATATCACTTGGCCCTTGAGTCAAGTCACCAAGGGAGGAGCGAGAGCAAAGTTACTTTGGTTGGAATCTCAAGATAAGGCGTTCATAGAATTGAAAAATCGCCTCTGTTCTACCCCAATGCTTACATTACTAGACTTGCAACAACTATTTGAGATCAAGACAGATGCATCTGACTATGATATTGGGGTAGTTCTTACTCAACAGGGACATCCAGTGGCATATCACAGTGAGACATTGTCTGACACAGTTCGCAAGTATCCCACTTAAGACAAAGAAATGTATTCCATTGTGCAAGCTTGTGGACAATGGAAGCATTACATTTTGGGGAAGGAAACAATCATCCACACAGACCACCGGCCCCTGCAGTTCATACAGACACAAGGGAAGTTGCTGAATGATCGCTATCAAAAGTGGTCCACATATCTGCAACAGTTTCATTTGAACATAAAGTACAAGAAGGGTAGCACCAATAATGTTGCAGACTGCCTCAGCCGACCACAGATCGTGGCGCTCATCACCGTTCTCAACTCTTGTAAGCACGAGACTTCTGATTGGCTGCTTCTCTATGAGAGCGACCCAGAATTCAGTGACACATACAAGGCACTCTTGGGGGGTACGCAAGTTCCAAATTTTCACCTCCAAGATGAAATTTTATGTCACCTGGGACACCTTTGTGTTCCTTCAAGCGAGCATGCCAAGATGATATGGGAAGCACACTACAGTTGAGTCACTGGGAATTTCGGGGTCAAGAAAATAGTAGTAGTATTGCAGAAGTATTTCTATTAGCCGAACCTTCGAAAGGATGTCGGGAAGCACATCAGATCCTGTACTGTTTGTGCCATTGCCAAACTGACCATCAAGAAGGAAGGCCTATATACTCCGCTACCTACCCCTAGTCGACCTTGGGAATCCATCTCCATGGATTACATGTTGGGCCTGCCTTCTACGAAGCATGGAAATGACTATGTTTTCATGGTCGTCGACAGTTTCTCGAAGATGGCCATTATGGTGGCCTACAAGAAGAATATCACAGCAGAAGCCACTGCTAAACTCTTCTCTGAATGAGTGTGGGTGCACTTTGGGATCCCACAGTTTATCATATCAGATCGAGATAGCAGGTTCCTCAACACATTTTGGTCCAGCCTCTAGTCAATGCTGGACACCAATCTCACCAAGTCCACAACTTTCCATCCCCAAACAGATGGCCAGACAGAGGTTGTCAACATAATGATTGTACAAATTTTTCCCATGTACGATTCAAAGCATCCACGCACATGGGATGAGAGCCTCCCCTATGTACAACATAGTTATAACCAGGCTCTCCACATCTCAACCGGCCATATCCCCTTTTAGGTGGGCTTGGGATTCCAACCACTATGTCCCATTGACGTAGCCATGCCATTTGCGGCTACTCAGGCCGATTCAGCTCATGTCCAGTCTGAACTTGACAAAGAAAATAACTTCTTCGAGTGGATTCAGCACATCCGCCAACAAGTTCATGACATATTGGACAGAGCTAGTGCTAAGTACAAGCAATGCCATGATCAACATCAGGTGCCACAAAACTTCCAGTTGGGCGACAAAGTGTGGCTACATTTGCAGAAGGAGTGCCTCACTGGACCCCACCACAAGCTTTGCCCACTCTGATACGGGCTGTACACCATCACCAAGGCTATAGGGAACAATGAATTTGAGCTCAGTATTCCACCATTTCTTGGTTTGCACCCAGTATTCAATGTGGACCGCCTTCGTCCCTACTTCCCACCTCTATTGGACACCTATGAAATTGCAGAACAACTCACACCAACAAAGTTAAACCCAGACTGCATGGAACATGCTACCATAGATTGTATCATGGACATGGAAATGAATAACACTTGCCAACAGAAGATCCAACTATATCGGGTTGTCAAAGCTGCCCAACTCCTGCACCAAGGAAAGTGGTTCACCAGGGACCAAGTTCAGCAGAAGTTTCCTCATCTCATGGAGGAACTTAACGCAATGGGGACCATTGCTTCCTAAGGGGGGAGGAATAATCCAGGTGGATATTGGTGGTCACCCACCTATTCCACTTGGGGCCCCACCATTGTCTCTTTCAGTTTTTCAGTTTTGGCACAACTTACTATTTTTAGCAGTTTTTCAGGTCCTGAACTTCTGGAGATGTTTTGAGGCCCTAAACGACGTTTTTTGGGAACACTGGGAGCAACATGGGTCCATGGACCAATTTTCCTCACTTAAAATTTGTAGTCCTCGGATAGATCTTTCTAACGAGGTATGGTTCGCGTTAAACGAAGATCGTATGCCAAAGTTACGTCCTCGGGAAGTTGAAAAACCAATTTACCCAAACGGGGCCCATAGTTTTGGTGCTTCATCTCCTAGGGTTAGGGTTTTGGATGTTTAGGGTTTTCCATTATTTATAAATAATAAGAAGTCCTTGAGCCTCATTTTAACTCAGTTTAGAGGCCTGTAGCTGCCACATATCTTCTCAGATATAGTTACCAGCGCACTAGCTAGTTTATTTCCATTCTGTCTGTAAGAAAATTTCAGTTCTTTGATATTAATGAAATGAAGTGTTATTTCCGCTGCATATTTGTATTTATGGTTATATGTATATTCTATTATGTTCCTGCATAAATAAGGATCAAGTGCATTGCGAGGGTTAGGAAGGGGTTGGCCTTCGAAATCCTCTAGAAGTTATGCCCCTGTTCCCAAGTCCTTACTAATGATGTAAGGCCCTAGCCATAATGAGTCGAACTTACTATGACTGAGGACATCATGAGCCTGGTCATACACTATAACAAGGTTGCCTTCATGAAAGGCACGAGGGTGGACTTTTCAGTTGTATTGAGCTTTGGTGTGCTTCTTGGCCGCTTCAATGGTTTGCAAGGCAACACATTGGTCTTAGGACGCACGCTCAAGCATGATAAGTCTTTGTTCTAAATGTTGGGTGTCAGGGAGAAGTTTGACGGCTCAGTGAAGGGAGGGGATTTCACACTCGATTGATAAGAATTCCTCCTCACCGAAAATAAGGTGGAAAGGAGTAATCATCGTGGTGGTTTTAACATAAGTTCTATAGGCCCACAAAGCAGGGAAGAGCATAAGGTGCCAGTTGGTTTTGTGGTTGTTCACCATTCGTTGAAGCATAGTTTTAAGGATTTTATTGACCACTTCAACTTGACCATTACCTTGGGGGTAATAGGATGATGAATATTGTTGCTCAAAACCCAAAAGGGAGGATAGCTCACGCCAAATATCATTTTCAAAATGTCGACCATGGTCAGAGACCAATTGTTTTGGAACTCTAAATCGAGCGATAACATGGTTAAAGAAAAAGAGGGCCGCAGTAAGTGCCGTGTTATTGAACGTTGGCATGGCCTCAACCCATTTGATGAAATAGTTGACCGCCACAATGATATACTTATGGTTACCAGTAGATGGAGTTCGAATTTCCATAAAGTCAATGTCCCACTTACAAAATGAACTAGCTGAGATAACAGGATGGAGGGGAGCAGGAGGAGCTCGCACCTTTGGGGTGAAACTTTGGCAATTGGAACAGTTTTTGACTAATTCAATGCAATCACCGAAGAGGGAAGGCCAAAAATACCCAGTGCACATGAATTTCTGGGTAGTGGCCAAGCCAAAGAGGTGGCCATCGCAAGCGCCGCTATGGCAAAAATTAAGGACTTGCTCAACTTCAGTGTACGTGAGACAACGATGGAGAAAAAAATCAACACTGCAACGATAGAGATCGTCACCAATGAGAAGATAGCGGGGGGCTTGGTGTCGTATACATCGTCGGGCATCACGATCAAGATGGGGAGAAAACTTTTGGGTTCGCAGATAGGTAAGGATGTCACCATACCAAGGGTCATCCGAAGTAATGGTGAACAAGTTTTCACCAGATAAATCATCATTAACTGGTGGATCTTGCGTACCGGTAGGTAATTCAGAAATAATTTTAGCAAGGGCTAATCCTTTCTTACTCTTGCGTGTGACAAATTGTTACACAGTATTTTGTCACTGTCCCTGCAATCCCATCCCAAACATTGGAGGACAATTTCAGTGAATTCTGTGTATTGTCATACCTTGCTATAAGTGTCACTGCGTCCCTTGGCATGTGAAGAAAATTTCCTCTCTTGATCATTCCTCAAGCAAACTCTCAAAAACATGTGTTTTTGGGTCGACACTAGTAGGCAGTTATGGCCTCGCGCCCATAGATAAATTTGCACTGGGCCCCGCGCCCATTGGCACTCTGTCTCACTGGGGCACCCTCGCTGAGCTGTTTTTGGAAAGTTTTTTAAATAGAAATGAAGTTTCCATGCCTAACAAATTCATGAGCAGTGTCATCATGGTTTGTTCGACTAAATAACGTCAAAAGTCCTCCCTTTGGCTTCTTGTTTCCTACAATTGTGCAACTCCCCAAAGGGATAAGACCTCTCTTCTACCTTATGAGGGATCCCAAACCACTCTCTCCTCTTCGATAAATACTTCCTTCTCACATTGTTTCAGCTAGCTAAACAGTCATTACTATAGCTGGTGTGTAGAATAAGGCAGAGAGGAATCCATTTTCGAGATAGAGTTTAGGCCCATTGCCTCATTGAGTCCAATCTCGAACGAATGCTTTAGACTCGCTCGACTGAACCCGTCGAAGGAGGCTGAAACGTCAAGGCATTAAGGTTGTAAACTTCTTTTCTCTATCATTAATACATGATTGGTTTTTGGTTCCAATTTTGTGTTCAATTATATGCAATATGTTTGATTCTCCTTGACCAATCAAATAGCTATAAATGAAAATATGTTTTCATATGTTGTCATCATTCACTTGATCTTTGTGCAGGTACACAGACATCATCATTGAAGGATCACGACGTGTGAAGACAAATATCGGAGGATCATTGTTGCGAGCCACTACAAGAGCATTGGTCCAAGGTAGGTTATCTATCCCAACTTGTTTTGTCATTTATAAGCTAGGAGTCAAAAATTATAGCATGTTCCCTTGTTGCTAGACCCACCCTAGGGCTAGAGGGATTTCCTCTATCCGCAGAGGGGATTTTCCTGCTCAAGAAGTTGGTGACTCCACTGTGGAGTCAGTGTGTTTGTCATCTCTCGTTGTTCGTCTAGTGTTATTCTTGTCTGTTCGACTTTGGTTGTATTTCCGATTTTTTGCTTTGTTTTTCTTGTCTGACTGTTTCCAGCCATTATACTTAGTCTCAGAGTGCTAAGTCTAGCGTTTCTTCAGTAGCTTTTTATCCTTTCCTTAGTTTTCTAGCTCAATGCTGCTGTTTCCTTAACATTCGCGTCGATTGACGCTTGTTGCCTATTTTATAGGTGCGCTTTCCCTTGTTCAGTGTGGATTACAGTTGCGCAGTCACGCCGAATCTTGTAGGTTTGGATTTGGGCTTCTTCCCTGAGTTTTTCCAGTGTGTCTTGCTCTAGATTAGTTTTTACCTCTTCAATTAGTCCATTTGAATTTCTTTGAATTCCCTTTCTCATTATTCTCAGTTGTTTTCCCCTCATCTGATCAATGTGGTTATGGTATCCTAGGGTTTCTAGGTGTATTCTGTAGCTTGTTCGACCACCTCCTTACTGAGCCTTCTGAATTCAGTCTGAGTCAGTCTAGTCTTTCATCTTTTCAGCTTTTTGACTGATTATTTGATCTTTTATTTCGATTCTACGTGTCGTTGGGCTGTTGAATTGTCATTTTGGTGTCCGTTTGACCTTCCCTTTATTGCCTTGAGCATAGATTACATTGCTCACTGAGTTGATTTGAAAAGTCCTCTTTTTAATTGAAGGAATGCACCTTTGTTTTGAGTGTGGTTTACATTCGCATTGGATTGGTCTCTTGCTCTTTGATCATTTCATTCGAGTGGCTGGAAACTAGTTTTCATTTTGTATTTTAGTGTAACAGTGCATTTTGCTTCTCATTCATCTAAAAGAACAAAATTTGCATTCTTTCTCTTGGTTTGAAAATGAAACGTAGTCTTTTGCATTAGTATCTTTCTCATTAAAAGTGAGCTTCAAAAGAAGATCCTTTCATTTTCTGCTTTGGTTGTGTTAGATGCATTAGGAAAAGCTCTCCTTACATTCGATTGCCTGTTGCTTCGTTGTGAACTTATGTCCTTCTCTTAGCTAGCTATTCATTGAATTGAAATGATGTTCTTTTGCATATAGTTGTGCATTAGGGATTTGAGATTACATTTGGTAAGGCCTTGAAACTGCAACATTAGTTCAAGATCAACTTTAAAATGAACTCAATCAGCCTAAGGAAGCATTGAAACTTAACGCTCATATTTAGAGGTCTAGGCTAGTGACGTGTTCCGACGTCATTAAACCTAGTAGCTGTCGTTCACCATCTAAAATTATACAATGCTAGCACGGACTTGTGCTCCCCATACTGTTGAGTATATAAAGGGAGACCCTCATATGTTGCAATCCTTTATCCATAGGAAGTCAAGTCTGCCGCCCTGTAACCGTGATACACCGAACACAACATTCAGGGAGACTGCCTGCACATACGTTAAGTCCTTGGTCATTTGTCTTTAATTTGATCACCAAGGTGTATATTGCAGTTCACAGGATCTTGGTACACCATTTTTATTAAATTTCCTGAGTAGTCCCTTTGATCTTTCTTTGACTCCCTAAAATTGAAAAGATCATCGATCACTTGTCCTTTCAAGCTCATCCAACTTGAAAGTGACTGGAGTCATATTTTTCCCTTTTCTTGACTCTTAAAATATGAAAAGGCAAAGTTTTGTTTGAGTGTCTTAAAATTGACTACCCATGAAATATTCCTAGTTAAAGTTATATTCCTTAGTGATTTATTTAGGGTTGATTCCAATAGAAATGTTTCCAGAGTTCACTAACCAAGGGATCCCCTCGTATGGGAATCTTGGTCCTTTTCCCTCATTTAGAAATTTTGGTGCCTTGTATATGGCAACGTTGTCCTTCCCAGGATTAACCATTGGTTTTTTGGTTTGGTTATTTTCAACCCCTGTGGTGTTGAATATACCAACTGCCTCTCAATCGAGTTCTCCTCCACCTCAACCATATCAACCCCATGTTGATTCTAAGGTTGACCCCTCAGCTTCATCGCCTATTTCTTCACCCTATTTTCTCTTCTCCTGGTGAAATTATGGATTCTAGTAACCAGGTGGCTAAGAAGAAGAAGAATTTGAAGAATAAGAAGGAAAATAATTTGGGGGGGAAATCAACAACTATTTCTACGCATGCAGCTAATATCGAGAGACCTCCCACTCCATCTCGCATAGTCAAATTACCTTGCAAGAAATGTGAGGGTGACCACCTTCTTCATGATTGCCCTAGTATTCCCAAGGTACTAGAAGTGTGGCCCGTTGGCCCGTTTTGTCCTTCATCATCAACCTTTGGGCATCATGCTGATGATGAGCCTTCAGCTAAAAATAATGAGACTCTTAAGAAACGGGGTAAGATCAAATTTCCCTGTAGGTTGTGTGAAGGGAATCATCCCATTCACCTTTGTCCTTATATGGATGAAGCTTCTAAAGTATTGGATACCCTTTCGGCTTCTGAGTTCTGTCCTCCTATAGGTTACCAGACATTTTCTTTGAGTCCTCCGATAGTTGATTAATTCGTTGATCAGGATTCATCTCTAGTCAATTCCACTCTCTTTGAAAGTCAGTCTCTTGAGTTTATTTCTGACCAATCATTGGTTAAGAAAAAGGTTGACCTGATTCCACCTACATTCCATCAGGTCTTTTCTGTCGAGAGTGGGCCTCGTCCTGGTCAGGTTCTTTTTTTTTTCTCTGATTCCTCAGGATCAGAGGGTGATCCTCCCGTTTCCATGCTCCAAGAGGGTGATCCTCCGATTCCTATCGCCACAATTCTAGAAAGTGATCCTCCTGCTCTCATTCCCAGAGCCCAAGAAGATGGTCTTTCTGCTCTTGTAACGCAGGGGGATAATCATCCTATTCTTATGGCACCCTCTCCATGTAGTTTGGTTGCTTCCTTTGATTGGACTCGATTTATGGGATATCGTCTTCCTTTTTACGTGTCCTTTGAGATCACTGTACAGGCCTGCAATATGGTCATACCAGGCATGCTTATGGATGAAGGTGCCTCGGTTAGTATTTAGTCCTCAACTACAAGGCAAAATTTAGGTTCTCCGCAGCTTGTGACTGTTACTCAGAATCTGTTGGCATTCAACAAAGGAACAAGTCAACCATTAGGGATCCTTCCAGAGTTTCCTATTACTTTGGGAGGGAAAACCATCTATATAGATGTGATGGTTGTCCTAGGACCCTTGGAATTTAATTTACTCCTGGGGCACGACTATTCTTATGCCATGGGCGCACTTGTCTCTTCCCTCTTTCGTGAGATCTATTTTTCACATGAAGGTCGGATAGTGACTATTGATTAGCTTTCATTCTTTGGTCATGATGTGACATCTAGTCTACTGTTGTCCCTTCCTGGTCCTTACCTTCCGATGGTATCTTCCCCACCACAGGTCAATTATGTGGCTACCTGTTCCATGTTCGCGCCCACTAATAATTTAGTTAATGAGGTAGTACACAATGTACTGGGGGCATTGGATCCTAATGCCAAAGTGTTGTTCTCCCCTCGGATGAGAAACTCTTGGAAGCCATGACTTCTTATTTTTCATGACAAGCTCATCGGAGCATAGTTATTTTTCTTGTGTCAAGCTCCTTAAAAAGTGAAACAAGCTCATCGGAGCATAGTTCATTTTCTTGTGTCAATCTGCTTAAAAAATGAAACAAGCTCGTCGGAGCATAGTTCATTTTCTTGTGTCAACCTCTTTAAAAATGAAACAAGGTCTTTGGGGTATAGTTTGTTTTACTGTGTCAAACTCGTTAAATAATGAAATGAGTTCCATTTTCAATTCGAGTCCTTGATTAGATCTCGTAAAATCCAAGTCGAGTCTTTCGCTTGATCTCGTAGTTGAACCTTCATTCCATCCACCTGTTAGTAACCTGTAGTCTACTCAAGTACATGCCTTGAAGCTGGGGGGCATGTTCCTTGAATTGGGTCAACATGCTAGGGGGCATGAAAACTTATTTCAAGCGTAGTTTGTTTCTGTTTCAAGCTTGTGTAAAGAAAGAAAATGGTTTCAGGCATATTTTATCTTTATTTCAAGCTTGTGTAAAAATGAAACCAATTCAAACCATAGTTTTCCATGTTTTCAAGCTTGTATAAAAATGAAACCATTCTTATTTTATCTCTCGCGATTGCCATTTTATCAACTTATTTTTCCAGATGATCTTTGGTTTTCTCATTCCATCGTTACCATCTGTTCGGTCGATTATATGCCCTCACTTGATTATTTTACCCATTCCTGAGGAACCGCTGCAATGAGTGGTATTGTTAGCCAGCCTCTTGACCTTTATTTCTTCTGAGTAGTTCCACCATTAACCGAACTAGTTGCTACCCTTAATACCACTCGTTCCTTCAGGGGGAGTAATCTTTCAGCTCTTTTTTGACTCTCGAAAATTGAAAATATTGCCGAGACTCTTGTCATTTTGAGCTCGTTAAAGGCTGCGAAACGTCATCTTCCCAATATATGTTTACCCCTTTTTTGGGCTGGGACATATTATTTACAAAAAAGGAATACCTTAGCCTATCGCGACTAAGAGGTTCTCCCAAATATTGTTTTCTACCTTTTCAGATCTATGAGACTACCTACGAAAAGGGACCTGCTGGAGTTTTCTTTTCTGCTTCTTTTCAAACTCTCTAAACATGAAAATATGTCGAGTTCTTCCTTTGTCAGACTCGTTAAAACCTAAATGACATCAGAAATTGTCACCATGATGTAACCGAGTTCCTCCTTCCTAGGGCTCATAAAATATACTAGGATGGATTTGTCCGAAGGAAAAACTTACATAACAAGAATATGCTATCCCCTTCAAGATTGTTTCAAAAAACAATTGGGGTACTCGCCAGAAATGGTGGGGGAAATGGAACCAGTTCTCAATCATGTCGGCAGTTTGTCGCTCTTGAACATGACACTTATTTGCAATTCGTGTCGGGTTGGGGACATCCAATTTCGTCATTTTTTCCTCCATGGGTTTGGGTTATCTATTTTTGCCTCTCATCTGCTCTTTGCCACATCATCATGACCTCAGATCCCTTGATGTAAAATATTTTCAAATTCTGGAGTCGTGTCGCCAATATGTTCAAGAGAATTTTCCTTCTACAGTTTTCAACCTCTAATCCTCTGTTTAGTCCTAATTCACTATCATCATGTTCCTCTGTCTCATGTTGATGATGTGGGAAAAATTATGGCCCTCCTTCGACTGGTCACTTCCTGTCGACTTCAACTCATTATCTAGGAAGTTGATCTAGAGACTTCCTTCATGTACCTTGGAGCTTGCATGCCTCAATGGAAATTTCTTCACATTCGACGACAGGTCCTCATCATTGGCCTTCGATCGAGTGATTTCGTAGGTGTTCGACTCCAGCTCACTGTTCACATTCCGCAGATTGTACTATTTGTACCTTGAGAGCCATTGTTATTATTGGTGGCTTCTCTCGCGTCTGTTAATAACTTTCATCATGGCCGGTAATCAGGCGACTTTCTTGCATGTTCGACTTCAGCTCACTAATTCACATGCTTGAATTTATACTTGTTCAGGTCGAGATGGAGCACAAGACCTTGGGTTTTGTCTAATGAAATCCAGGCTGCGAGACGATTTGGTTTATCATGATGATATGCATGACTCTTCTGATTGGATGGTTGCGACCATAATTGAGTCTATTTAATGATCCTTCTTACTGGATGGCTATGTCCATTCCTCGGATATTATTATTGTATGTACTCTATTATGGATGGTTGTGCCCATACCACTTATTCATGTATCAGAGATAACAGTTGTACTTGTCCTTGTAGGTATTCGACGACGAAGTTTTGGTTTTGGCATGTTCTCATAAATAATTTCACCCCTCCCTCTCTCTCGGACCTCATGCTTTAGGGGACATCTATAACACAGTATTTTGTCACCGTCCCTGCAATCCCCATCCAGAACATTGGAGGACCATTTTAGTGACTTCTGTGTATTGTCATACCATTCTATAAGTGTCATTGCATCCCTTGGCATGTCAAGAACATTTCCTCTGTTGATCATTCCTTAAGCAAACTCTCAAAAACATGTGATTTTGGGTCGGTGTCGGTAGGCAGTTATGGCCTCGTGCCCATAGAGAAATTTACACTGGGCCTCGTGCCCATTGGCGCTCTATCTTAGTGGGGCACCCGCGATGAGATTTTTTTGGAAAGTTTTTTAAATAGAAATGAAGTTTCCATGCCTAAAAATTTCGTGAGCGGAGTCATCATGGTTTGTTTGACGGAATAACGTCGAAAGTCCTCCCTTTGGATTCTTGTTTCCTACAATTGTGCAACTCCCCAAAGGGATAAGACCTCTCTTCCACCTTATGAGGGATCCAAAACCAATCTCTCCTCTCCTATTAATACTTCCTTCTCACATTGTTTTAGCTATTGAACAGTCATTACTATAGCTGGTGTGTAGAATAAGGTAGAGAGGAATCCATTTTCGAGAGAGAGTTTAGGCCCATTGCCTCATTGAGTCCAATGCCAAACGAATGCTTGAGACATGCCTGATTGAACCCGTCGAAGGAGGCTACAACGTCAAGGCATTAAGGTTGTAAACTTCTTTTCTATATCAATAATACATGACTGGTTTTTGGTTCGAATTTTGTTTTCAATTATATGCAAGATTTATGATTCTCCTTGACCAATCGAATAATTGTAAATGAAAATATGTTTTCGTATGCTGTCATCATTCACTTGATCTTTGTGCAATTACACGAACATCATCATTGAAGGATCACGACGTGTGAAGACAAAGATCATAGGATCACTGTTGCAGGCCACTACAAGAGCGTTGGACCAAGGTAGGTTATCTATCCAAATTTTGTTTGTCATCTATAAGCTAGGATTCCAAAAGTCCAGCATGTTACCTTGTTGCTAGACCCACCCTAGGGCTAGAGTGATCGCCTCTGTCCGCAGAGGGGATTTTATTTATCAACACAAATTCGAGATCGAACTCCTGAAGGATAATGATCCAACGAGCATAATTCCCATTGATGATCCATATACTCAGTAGGAAATCCATAGGGTTGGAATTGGTCACGACCTTGGTGGAATGTGTAATGATATAATGATGAAGTATATGGACTGAAAACACAATGAAAAGCACCAAATTCTCTTCATGCGAGTAGGACACAGGGGGGACTACAAGGTTCTTACTAACATAATAGTTAACATGTTTGTTTTCAGTGTCATCTCCCGGGATAAGGGCCCCAACGACCGAATGGGTGGAAGCTGAGATTTACAGGATGAAATCCCTTTCAAAGGTTAGGAGGAATAATCAAGGGAGCGGAAGTGAGAGCACGTTTCAGGGCATCAAAAAACTATTGAGCATGGTCATCCCAAAATAATTGAATGGTAGATCGAAGGAGTCTTAGAAACCCATGCGTGGTGGTGGCATAGTCAGGGATGAACTGATGAAGAAATTTGGCTTTGCCTTGGAGGCTTTGTAACTGATGCAAGGTACAAGGAATGGGAAGTTCAAGAATGGCTTGAACTTTAAGAGAATCAAGCGCGATACCATCTTTGGACACAATGAAGCCCAAGAGACGACTGGCAGGGACACAAAAGACACAATTCAGCGGGTTGAGGCGGATATTATACTTGCGACATCGGAGGAAGATGGTATGAAAATCATGGATGTGTTGTGCCCACCACCTAGAAATAGCGGTGAGCTCTTTGAGGTAGGCATGGATAATATGAGCCAAGTCATGGAAAAAGTATGATATGGCCCACTAAAAAGTGGCTCCGGTATTCTTTAGGCCGAACGACATGACCCTATAAGTGAAAGTTCTCCATGGACTAATGAACGTAGCCTTTAACTGATTAGCACGACGGATAACTATCTGGTTGTATTCGAAGAACCCATCCATGAAGGATAGAATCTCATGCCCGCACACTCATCTATGTTCTGGTCAATGAATGATGTGGGGAATTTATCTTTGGGAAAAGCTTTTTTTAGGTCGCAAAAGTCAGTGCAAACACGGATGGTGCCTTGTTTCTTGAGAATAGGAATCGGGTTAGAGACCCAGGTGGTGTATTCAATGGGATAGATAAAACTAGCTTGCTTGAGCTTGTCGATTTCGGCTTTGATGGCCTCACGTCTGGAAGTGTTAATGGGTCTCAAATTTTGACGGAAAGGATTGGCATTAGGCTATGTATCGATATGGTGTTCGACAATGGCGGGATCAAATCCAGGCATCTCTAAATAGGAATAGGCGAAAACATCACAAAATTCCTTGAATAGCTTAGTGTAAGCCTCAATTTCTTCTGGGTGCAATATACCCCTAAGGTAATGTTTTATTCTATTCATGGTTTATCAGAGATGTTAATTTTAATGGTAGGAGATATATTGGCCATATTTCCTTCTTCAAAAGCATTGGGTGTAGGAATGGTATTTCAAAACGAATCGACCACATATGAGATGAATTCTTTAGACTCCATAGCATACTGATCATGGGAATGTTGTGGAAGAAAGTACGCGTGGTGGTGCAGATCATCCCAAGGAAAGTCAGGGGTGGTCATTGCTTCCATAATGTCTTCATTAGAGTGAAATATGGGGGGACTGGTAGAAGAAGGACCACATGACGTGGCGGGGCTACCTGACGTATCATCATGAGAGATATGGTTCACATACGCATCGCTACAGAGGGTAGACGAAGAGATAGTAGATGAAACATATACCGATGTTGAGCCCAAGGTGATCGCCGAAGAGGTTCAGTAGAAACAGAAGGGAATGCCCCAGAGGGGTTTTTTGCCAAGGATCTCATGGATGATGACATATAGAGGATAGTGGCCGAGGGCTTCGTCATCTTGACTTCGGGAGGAGGCATCACAATAGGTGGGGAAATGTCCTCTGGTTTGGCATGAGCCAAACACATGAGTAGAGGAGTAGAGGATCCACCATGTTCGACCTCGATTTTGTGGACAACCTCAAGGGTGTCACAAAAATTGTCGAGACGGGGACAGAGGTGAGAATATTGGCCATAAAGATCACAAAAAGAACAACGGTGATCCGTGCGCAACATTTTTAGTTTCTTAGCTGAATCAAGTAAGGTAACATGGACCTCTGAGATATCAGATTCAGGAAACGTCTCGTTGACCACAGGTTTGAGAAGAGGAAGCTCAGGAAAAATTTGGGTGGAATTACCAACAACATCACACAAAGCGCATGGAGGTGACTTCTTTGGAGTCTTAGGAGGAATAAGAGTTTTTTAGGTAGCCTTATCCTTAGGTTACCTCCTTTTGGATTTGCACCCTTGACCAAATGATTTTGCAACAGGACTAGATTCTCGTTGAAGTGGCTGAGGCACTGAAGCAAAGGTAGGAGTTATGGCAACTGGTTGGATCGCGGTCAAAGCAGTATAAGGTTTGAGCTAACCATGCGGGGTTTCGGTTGGGGAGGTCAATGTACCAGAATTGGATCCCCAAGGTCAAATTGGCCATAACAGGAAACGAAAAGACTCCAAGGGGGCAGAGAGAAATGATATCTAACTGTAAGGGTAATGGCCTAGAGAAATGGCTCCCAACTGGTTAAGGCTAGGGGGAACAGTTCCTGGTTGAAAAGGAGTGGAAGAGACACTAGTAGAGGGAGAAGTTCCTTGAAAAGAAGGACCTGCAAGCTCCGTCGAGTGACCAACTGCAAGTTTTAGAGGTGTAGGATGTTGGGTGGTTGAACCAGACTGCTTATGGCTAGTCTAAGACGATTTCATCATGCAAACATTTAATGAGCTAGGATCTGCGACAAGAGGGGGGGACTAGAGAATGCACCAAGTAAGGTGGAATATTTATAGACTCTAGGTGAAACACTGGTAAGAGGTGTGAATGATTTCTTATCGGCCACCGAAGATATGATAGACTCAGGGGAAGCCTGAGACTTTAGTTCGTAATATGTCAGCTGATCAATGGTAATGCCTTTTCCATTGTGAGGAAAGCACATCTTATGGTGAAACGTAGATGTGAAAACATACATCACATAGGTATAGCTATGACCCAAGAGGGTATTGTAATCCAAGGGGGCATCAATGACTTAAATACCAATACAAACAGTCTTTCCAGCAAGAGTGACAGGAAAATTGTGGTACATGCCAAGGGGTTGAGAAGAGTGATCATACCAAGCACGCAAAGTGATGGTGGATGGGGCTAAGTCAGGTGATTCGAGTTTATTCCAAACAGAGGCAGACATCGCGCAGGTGCATGCAACCTCGTAAATGATACATTGCGAGACATGGGCATTATGAATCTTGACTGGTATTTGGAAGGTGACGAATGAAGGTAAGGGGGGATGTTCTAACTTGTCAACATCAAAGACAATAAAACGATCATCTGAAGGATCCACAATGCCCAGAGTAGATAATAGAGCTTTACATTGTGAAGGGCATGACTGGAGGACTTCCAACGTTGACATGGTAGTAGGAGATTGTGGCAAGTCATCTATTATGCTAAATTGTGGGTGGATTTGGAAGAAGCAGTAGTTCGGCATAATGGCCCTTTGGGGATCTTGGGAATGACCTTTACTCATGGCTGAGGGATCTGTAAAGGGGAATTCAGTCTCGAACTGGACTCTGTAGAAACTTTGGTTTGAGACTCGGTTGAAGACGAAGCAGGTGGCTTGCCATATTGACGCGACCGAGTTTGAAGGTTGACATCAGCGATATTAACCACTTTAGAATTCATCATGAGAATCTGGTATTCAGGGGTACCAGACTGTGAGGGTTGAGGGGCAACTTGACCTTGAATGGGTTGGGCAGCCACATATCATTGCCAAGGGAAAGGATTAGTGAAACAAACCGGTTGAATAGGCGAAGTATTTGGAGGAACCAAAACCATGGCTTGTTGTCCTCTAGATGCTACTAATGCTTCCCACAACTGGAAAATTTTGGGTAAAAAGGGATAATCATGAGTATAATGGCCATGGACACCACAAAAATAACAAGGCTTGTTCGTATGAAGAGGCCTGTTCTGCTTGGGCTGATTTCCTTATTGCGGGTTGTTAGTGTTTGGCTGGTTCCCTTGGCGCCCTTGATTACCTTGCACGGGTTGGTTTTGGTTTCCTTTCATATTTTTCTTGGAGTTTGGAGGATCGGTCGCACTCTACTGTGTTGGAAATACTGAGAGGGGGGGTGAATAAGTATTCCTTTCAATTAGCATTATTATTAATATTTTAGAGCATTAGTTAATCTTCAATTATTATTAGTGTTTGTACAATGACAACAATAAACAAAAGGAACACAAATGAACACAATTTTTAAGGTGAAAACCCCCTCTAGGACAAAAACCACCTGAATTCTTTTCTAATAATTCTTTAATATTCAACTCCAATTGAAAATAAAACTCCAACTTCCCAGAATCTAGAAAAGCATTCTTCTCCAGCTCCCACAGATGGACGTTGCAATGCCCTAGATTCTTCAATAGTCAACTGAGTGGATTCCCAAACACCCAATGAGCTACAACAAACACTAGCACCACCCTACCACCCTGTAGAAGAATAAAATAAGAATGGACTCTCGTATCAAGGAAAATGGTCCACTTTACAATGATATAGAATGATGTAGAAGAAGAAGATACACTAGACCATAAACCCAATGAGGACACAACCACCTAATGATGATCCTTGACCTCCTAACACTACCTCTTAAATTCTTGGCAGATAGATATTTGTACAAATTTTACAATTATTCTTTTATAATGACTCAGTACAATGATACCTTTACAATAACTGTATGCAGTGCTGCCCACTTGAAGAATTCATGTGGTGAACTTCTTGCTGTTGTTTTGCACCTTCATTGTTGCTCTTGTCATGCTACCATTTCTCACTCTTCAGAACATTAGATCATGCATTGAGTCTCATCTTGATGAATATATAATACCTACAAATATTCTTCAAGGAAATACCCATGACATGATAATAGCAAAACTTACCTCAGCCTATAGAGCATATGTCAGTGCTAAACAAAAAAACAAATTAGAATACAAAGAACCTAATGCAATTAAGAGATGAACATGCATATATAGAATACACTTACCTAGAGCTTACCTCTGTTGCATCATTTAGCTTCACCTTACTTTTCTTTGCTGCCCTAGAAAGTCTGGTCCTTTGTAGCCCTTGACAACACATGATCTAGCTTTTTCTTGCCTTCTAGGAGCTTGATATCGATTATGATGTATCTCTGTTATTTCATATTCCAAATATGTGATTTTTAGTCATGTAGTAGCCCTCAGAGTCTTCTTTCCAATGGCATAGGTATGACCCAATTTGGATTCTTGAAAACAAAGTTATACCCAATCTCTTACAATGACCTAATTATGGACTAGTTTAGTGGAGTGAACTTGTACGGCGTGCCACGTGTCATTGTGTCCTCCTTCAGCTCTGAAATTGATATACAGAAACTAAATTCCGTGCACTATCCACCAATTTTTACATAATTCCAATCTGATGCTCAGAGAGAGAGAGAGAGTTATGATGATTTTCCCAAAGTCACCTCTTTGATATGAGTTCCAGGAGCCTTTAAAAACGCTAACTTCCACAGATCATATCTATGAAAATGTTGCGAACCATGATCTGAAATTTCTACATGAGTTTCCTCAGGATTTCTTATTCGCTTGATAAAAATTTCAGCTTTTGAACCTTCATATAAACAAATTTATAGCGGAAATTCCATGATGGCCTGTTTCAAGTAGCGAAATCCCTACATGAGGAGGATATGAGGATCACAATTTATATAAATGCTTAGGTTGAGAGGGTCTTTAACAAGTGAACATGGGAGGGATTTTAGGATCTTAAAAATTATTAATTATTGATTATTCAATGACCACAACCAATTATTAGTGTCATGCCACAACCCCATGTGGTTTTAGCCCACTAACTGGGTTACTAAGTTCAAACATGAATATCTCTCAAACCGTGAAGAATTACGAGGCATGCCATATATTAACGGAAACATCTCAACAAGTAGAAACCATAAAAAATACCATTGACTCAGAATATAGTAATTTTGTGGGTCAAAATTACCATGCAAGATTGGGGTAGCCCCTGGTGCTGCTTGGGTTGACATCAATGACAACCATTGATCAATAATATCCCCCTTTGGCATTGATGGAAACACAAGTATTCCCCCTGTGATCATAACACCTCTTCCTACAACTTTCTCTCCCCCTTTGACATCAATGGAAAAGGGTAACTCCCCCCGACACACAACCATCCTGCGGACCTGTACACACTTCCACTCCCCCTTTATTTTTTGAATAAGGAAAATCCAACGAGAACTTGGGAGAATCCCAAGCTTCCGACGAAGGTATTAAAATGCTTCATGAGGTAAAGGTTTAGTGAATATATCGACGATGTTTTCTTTTGTACCAACATATTCAAGTTTGATATTCTTTTCAACGACTTGTTCTCTAACAAAATGATATTTGATTGGAATGTGTTTTGTTTTTGAATGCATGACAGAATTCTTGGAGATGCTGATGGCACTAGTGTTATCACAGAAGATGCGAATAGGCTCACTAAATTGTACTTGAATATCTTGCAAATTTTTTTTCATCCAAAGGACTTGAGTACAACAAGCTGCCACTGCAATTTATTCTACTTCCACTGTAGATAACGAGATTGAGGTTTGCTTTTTTCTCAACCATGATACGAGACAACCACCTAGATAGAATGTTGCTCCACTAGTACTCTTACAATCATCAACGCTTCTTGCCCAATCTGCATCTATAAAGGCTTGAATAATGAGATCGTTACCCTTGGGATACCACAAGCCATATTATATTGTGCCCTTTAGATATCGAAGAATTCTTTTTAAGACAATAATATGTGATTCTTTTGGTATTGTTTGGAATCTTGCTACTTGTTCAACTGCTTGCATAACATTTGGTTGGGCGGCTGTTACATATAGAAGACTACCAATCATAGATCTATACAACCTCTGATCCACATCCTTAGATGAGTCGTCTATGCTCAATTTGCAACCTGTTACCATCAGAGTAAGGATGAGTTTGTAATCTTCCATTTTGAATTTCTTGAGCATTTCCTTGATGTACTTGGCTTGGCATATAATATTCCTTTCTCTTGCTGGGATATTTGAAGCCCTAAGAAGTATGTCAGCTCACCAAGTAAAGACATCTCAAACTCACTTTGTATCTTTGTAGAAAATTTCTTACTTAGTGGGTTATCATTCCTACCAAAGATTATAATATCATCCACATACACCTCAATAGTTGTTAAATTATCTTTTTCTATTTGTACATAAAGATTGCTATCAACGGTACCTTTCTTGAACCCTTATTGATGTATATATCCATCAAGACAAGAATACCATGCTCTGGGAGCCTGCTTGAGACCATATAGAGCCTTCTTTAACTTGCAAACATAATCTTCTTTTTATGATAGTAGAAAACCTTTAGGTTGTTCGATGTAAAATTATTCTTCTAATTCCCCATTCATGAATGTTGACTTAAAATCCATTTGGTAGAATTTTATTTTTAGAACATGCATAGGCGAGAAACATCTGGATGGCTTCCATTATGGAAACTGGTGCAAATGTTTCGTTGAAATCAATTCCTTCCACTTGTGGATATCCTTTGCAAACCAATTTTGCTTTGTTTCCGGTAACCTGTCCATCTTCATTCAATTTGTTTCTGAACACCCATTTAAGTCCCAATGAAATTTTTATCTTTTGGTCATGGAGCTAATTCCCAGGTGTTATTCTTCTCAATTTGATCCATTTTTTCATTCATAGCTGCTACCCAATGTTCATTCTAGCTGGCTTCGTCAAAACTACTAGGCTTAAAGGTTGCTAGAAAAGCAATGTGAGCTTGTTGTGATGAACGAATCTGTCGACTTTCATTTATGTCACCAATGATTTGATTTGATGGATGGTTCTTTTGAATCCATTCTTTTTTTCTCTTTGGAGGGCTTCTTTTTGTTGTTCTTATATATCTTGATGATCATTATTTACTTTTTCCTGGTTGACAATTGCTTCTTGTTCTTGAATTTTCTCTGTGTAGTTTTCAGCCTCTGTCTCAAGTTTCAAAGATTCTAGGTCCTCATAATTATTCGTTAGAACAACACACTACAAGAAAAAATGACATTGGTGAGGGTCATGCTTGTGACGGACCTTTAAGGTCTGTCACCAATGTCACATATGGTGACGATCCTTAAAAAAGCGTCATTGTAAGTGTATATAGTGATGGTCCTTTAAGGTTCGTCACCAAAGCCATTTTCAATGACACTTTTGGTGAGGGTCATTAAAGGCCCATCACTAATTCTCTCTTTGGTGACACCTCTAGTGAAGAACTTTTAATGACCCTCACCAATGCTCTTTTTGTTACTTTTGGTGACGGTCAAAAAATGTCCGTCATCATTGATCATTCCAATGAGTTTTTGATGACACTATGTGCCTGTTAATATATTTTTTGTCAAAAGATAACAATTTAAGACCATTATTGTGGATTATTTTTTATAATATGTCCAAGGCCATAGTGGTTAGACTCAGTCAATTTTTTAAGAAGTAACTAGTGTGTATCATTTTCCTCAAGTAATGACTAGTCAAATAGAGTTTTCGTATGAGTCAACACGTGATTCATATCTATTAAGTTGATTATATAGCAAATTCCCTTTAGATAATTTTCCACTAGTGTCTGTAGGAAATATATTATTTAATACATAAGCAAGCTATGAAAATTCTATTAATGAGAAATACATAACACTCCTCAACAATCTGGGCACACCTTAAATTAATGATTTGGCACACACTAACATTTCTTATCAACTCGCATGTCATGGAACATCTTTGTACCTAGAACATATTGTCATGACACTGATGCCCAAGCACATGGTGGCAAGAGCTAGCACAACATGGATCTCTCCTAGCATGTGTTGGCATGCATGTAGTCCCTAGCATGCCCTCAAACACTTTGGTTGAATGCATTGACATACATTAGAAATTGGCACACAATGCCACTTGGCATGTATTGGGGCCTATTATTAGTGTGCCGAACATGCCCATTTTTAAAAATATAAAGTCCCGGCTTATTAACCCTCTTATTGGTTCTTCCTTTTGTTTCCTTTACACTTCTTGACACATATTGACATACCCTAGAACCCTGGACATCCTTAGCACCTAGCATGTATTGGCATATCTTGGAACTATTAATTGGCACATATAATTAGCACACCCTGGAACTCCCAAGCACACTTTGGGAATTCTTGACATGCCCTGATATTCCCTAGCATGCCTTACCAATGCTTAACATACCTTGTCACTCCCTCCTTGGCATGACAACCAGCACTCATTAACACTAGTCCTTGGCACACGTTCCTCATATTCATTAACTTCCTTGAATTTTTACCTGGTTCTCCATTAGTGTTTTGTGCTAGTACTCCTTAACACTTGTCCACATGCATTAGCATTCTCTAGCACACCTTAGCACTCTTCAAAATTTCCTTCCAATTCATAACATGCATAACACTCCCTGACACATATTGGCACTTGGAACGCGTTGGTGCTTGGACAGTCTTAGCATGTATGGAATACGTTGAGATGCCTTGGTATGATTTGGCATGGTTTAATATTAAATTTATTTGAGATCAATTGTTGGAAACTAGATGAGAAGCAACAGAGGAATTCTTGGCACTTAGAATGCACTAAGACTTTGCATTTGGCACCTATTTTTGCCTAGTGTTGGTGTGCCTAGCATTACCCTCTTGGAAAAGGTAAATTGATGACTTATTAAACCTCTTATGTTTTCATTTCCTTGTAGTTTAACTTGTTTCTCCCTTTTGTTGCCTTGACAATCCCCCGCATGCATTGACACACCCTTGCACATATTTGCATGCCTTATCACTTTGCACATCTTAGCATGTTTGACATGCCTTCACACTATTTGGCACATCTTAGCATTCCCTAGCACGCCTTAGCACTCATGTCCTCACAACTATCCTTTACATTTTTTCACAACTTGGGAACCCAATCAAGTCCATGGCTACTGTAGCTCATGTGAAAATATTTGCCTACTTCAACCGCAAAAACTTGACCAATTGCACCTACTACAAGTAGATTGCGCCTTGTTGACCTAATAACTACCTATAACTCATCTTATGCCACTCATGTCCAAAATCAGCTTGTCCCACTTAACTAGTTACCAAGACAAGGATCACATGATCTAGCCATGGCCATAAAACAACTATGCAACATAGCTTACATAGGAAATATTTCACATGTATGTTCAATTCATATAAATAGTAGAACATTAACTGAGACTTTGCAAGAACCAAAATATGCAAAAGGCACACAAGGTATAAGCCAACACAAGCTGAGTGCCCCAAAGCTTATACACAACAATGTCCAATATGCAATTATCTAGAATAGTTTAGAACATGAGCATGTAGCCAAAGTGTTCCACATCTCATATATAAAAAATAGCTAAAGTCAAAACAATGTTGTACCTTGCACAACGTGATCTCCCTTTGTTTAAACCTACCATGTCAAGCCTCGTATAAAAATCATAGGCTTTCCTCCCGTAAATACTATTTTGAACTTCTCCTAACACACTTCGTCCTTAGCACACTTGAATTCACTAACACTCCTTTGCACACACTCTTATTCGTTCCTTTCCATGCATTTTAACCTAGCTATCCCTTGATATGCCTCAACACTCCCTGACACTCTTCAACATGCATTGACATTGTCCGACATGTGTTAGCATGCCTTTTCATTATTTTTCATGCCCTGACCCTCCCTAGCTATCATGCCCTCACAACTACCCTTACTTAATTTGCAACTTGGGAACACAACCAAGCCCTTGCTTGACTACAAGAGCTTGACCAAGTTACGGTTACTACAACTAGACTACGTTGTTGAATTTTGTAGCTTGGGAGGTACTCCACAAGCCTATTGCAATGGGTTTGTGTGAGTTTGGTCACAAAATGATTTGTGGGCAAAGAAGCCAAGCAAAGGGATTTTGGACCCAATATGGGGTTTAAAATCTAAAAGAAAATTAAAAAGGAAAATTAATATTTCCTAAGGTCTAAGTGGATAAAACCCATATGTTCTAGAGGGTTCCTAAGAGGTCTAGGAAAATCTATTTAAGGAGGCCTTAGGATGAAGGAAAGAACATCAAGTGAGAAGGAGCTCGTTTGATCAAGGGGGTGAAGAGAGATGTAGTCCTAAAGTAGGTCGATCAGTAAGAGGGCCGAGTAAGGGTTGCTAAAGGGAGGCCATGATTATCCTCCAAGATCAAGATCATCATGTGAGGGTTCAAAATAATGTTGCATACATTAATAGCCGGTTTGATCTAGGAATTAGGATGGCATATTGTTGGTTCTCTTCTAGAAGATCGAGATTAAGAGAGGTTTCTCATGAGAATCCGGGCATGCGATTTCAATGGTGTCTTTGTGTGAATGCCACATCAAATTATGAAATGTTGAAATTTTCAACAAGAAACAATAAAATTGGAAACCTGAAAGGAAAAAAAAAAATATGCATCCACACTGGTGAGGAATTTTGATGCACCAGGAGTGAGGAATGTGGGGCGTCTAATTTATTTTTCCCTTAAATAAATTGGATAATAAATTGTAATTCTGTCTTATAACAACTTGTGTCAGATAACTAAGTCATGATGACTGAGTTAGCTCAAGAAATTTGAGTTGAGGGTATAAGATGAGGCATCGAGATGGATTCTAATATTTTTTGGGTCTAGTTGCAGTTGATGCATTAGTGGGGTGCATGTGTGAATTAGTTAACTCAACTAAATGAGTTAAAATCAGTTTAACTAGTTCTAACTGAGTGATGAGCTAGTGAGAGGTCAAGTGAATTAAATTAGATTTAATTCACAATGAGTGATCAATCAGATAACTGATAATTCACTATTAATAATTGCATGCATATCATTTCTTCGGAAGACCAAGTTGAGACAGAGGTTAAAGGGAACATAACTATTAGTTGTATTTATAGAAAATTTCCCATGTGCAATTATAAAGTCATTGGGATGCCATGATGTATTGCACAATCAAGGAAGACTGATTTTCCTAATTAATAGGGAGTTAATTCCATAGGAATTGCATGAGCAAGGTAGGTTGAAGTAAGGCTGAGAATTGGCTAAGTACTAGACCGATTTTGCCTAGATCAATGGGAGACAATTGGAAAAGTGTTGGAGAATATCATGAGAGATTAAGCATTGTATTGTTTCATGAGTCATTGAATTAATGCATAATAGAGATAGAGGAGTTTTGAGTAGTTTCTTTCCCCAGATACATCTTGTGTTGTGCAATTGATAATTTGTTTCTCTTACTTATATGTGATTGTGCGATCGTGTTTTGTTTCCGCAAATTGTAAGAAGGATTTAATATATTGTTTTAGTACATTACAAGATCATATTGAATCCTGTTGGTTAGATTTTCTACATGAAATATAAGAGAGGGTTAATACCACCTTTCCTTGTGGTGGTTAGTAGGCTGCAAGGTCTGTGATAAAGACCATCATAAATGGAGGTGGGTTTGCACTATAATTTAAATCCAGAATAGAAGTATACGCAGGTGTAATATTGACTGAGGTAACCCTAGTTTGAGGGTCGACATTGAGATCTGAAGCTGATGTCGATATTCAGTCAAAGAGATGGCCAAAATCTATGGATCCGTATGAGCTATCAGTTGTATTCCTCGGAGATATCTTTCAAATGAGGTATCATATGCATCAAATGAAGATCATATGACCAAGTTACGACCTCGGGAAGTTGGCTGCCTAGCTAACCCCAACATGGCCCATAAAATCTTGGTCTTACATCCTCTCGGGTTAGGGTTTTGGTTGTTTAGGGTTTTCTATTATTTTTCAATAATAAAAAGTCCATCGAGCCTTATTCTAACATAGTTCGGAGGCATGTAGCTGCCACATCTCTTCTCAGAGATAAGCTACCATCGTCCAAGCTAAGTTTTTTTCCTTTTTGTCTGTAAGCATTTCTCAGTATTTGATATTAATGAAATGAAGTGTTATTCCTACTGCATATTTGTGTTTATGTTTATACCTTTATTTTATTGTGTTCCTACATATGTCTGGATCATGAGGGTCTAAGATGAGGCATGTAGAGGGATTCTAATATTTTGGGGGTCTAGTTGCAGTTGATGCATTATTGCGGTGTAGGTGTGAATTAGTTAACTCAGTTAATTGAGTTAAAATTAGTTTAACTAGTTCTAACTGACTGATGAGCTATTGAGAGGTCCAGTGAATTAAATTAGAATTAATTCACAATGAGTGATCAATCAGATAATTGATAAATCACTATTAATATCTGCATGCATGTCAGTTCTGAGGAAGACCCAGTTGAGACATATGTTAAAGGGAACATAACTATCAGTTTTACTTATAGAAAATTTCCCATGTGAAATTATAAAGTCATTGGGATGCCATGACGAATTTTGAAAACAAGGAAGGTTGTTTTTCCTAATTAATAGGGAGATAATTCCCTAGGAATTGCGTGAGCAAGGAAAACTGAAGGAAGGTTGAGAATTGGCTAAGTACTAGACTGATTTTACCTAGATCAACAGGAGACAATTGGTAGAGTGATGGAGAATATCATGAGAGATTAATCATTGTATTGTTTCATGATTCCTTGACTTAATAAAAAATAGAGATAGATGGGTTTTGAGAAGTTGTTGTCCCCATATACATCTCGTGTTGTGCGATTGATAATTTATTTCTCTTACTTATTTGTGATTGTGTGATCATGTTTTGTTTCTGCAAATTGTAGGAAGGATTCAATATCTTTTTTTAATATATTACAAGATCAGATCGAATCCCATTGGTTATATTTTCTACATGAAATAGAAGAGAGAGTTGAGACCATCTTGCCTTGTGGTGGTTAGTAGGCCGCAAGGTCTGTGATAAATACCAACATAAGTGGAGGAGGGATTTCATTGTAATTTAGAGCCATAACAGAAGTAGACGTAGGTGTAATATTGAATGAGGTAACCCTATTTTTAGGGTCAAAATTGAGATTTGAAGTTGATGTCAAGATTCAGTCAAAGAAATTCCCATAATCCATGGATCCATATGAGCTAGGTTGAGTCTCTTATGGAGGCAAGTGTCGTGTTTTTTCTATGGGCGGATAGGGTTTGTTCTACAACAATTAGAAGTACATAAGTATAATGCCATAGTTAGGACAATTTCCTAACATGTTTAGTTCATGAGGTATTCCCTTAAGACTGTGAAAAATTTGCATAGAAGAAGACGGGTTTTGACCCTTAGAGCGAGGTTTATTTATGAAATATAGACTGCAGATCTGGAAGATGGTTTGCATATTCAGAATGTGTGGAGACAACAGATCCAAAGGAGGGTGGAGCCCAAGAAGAAGATTGAGCACGCAGAAGAAATGTGCCATATGAAGAATGGATTGACATGCAGAGGAGTTGATTTTGGTGGACTGTACATAGAGTTTTAGACAGAGATCTGAAGAAACCTACAAAAAATTAGTCAATGGATTGTTAGTGGCATATCTATGACCCTAGTTCATTCATCTACAAATTGTTAAAAGGATGATAAGAGAAGTAGTTCAAATTTGTTGATAGATTGGACAACAAAGATCAAATTTCCGATATGCAAGAACAATTATTTTGAGAGGACTCAAACCATTGTTAGGTGCATATTCGAAGGGCCCTATATGAAGACAATATTGCTGGCCCTAGATCAGTAAAACAAATTGACTGTGGTTGGGCAGATTTATGGTAGTCCAAGTACAGTTGGAGCGTTGTTAGGTGACTGTCAAAGAAGAGCCATGACTCTTTTTCTTGTGAAGGACAACAATATTGGTACAAGGGAAAGTGTATAGGGTCTAAGGATGTGCAGATTTTGATGGGCTAAAGTAGCAGTCAAGTGGGCCGAACAACTAGCCTTAATTCATTATATTGTAGAGGATTGATTAAGTGAGAAGAAGGGCATCATCCATAGCCCTATACTTCTCATCTTGGAGCCATAGTATGGAAAAAGTGGGCATACCAAAAATTTGTTCACAAATGGAGCCATGAACAACTTGTTACCACTCAAACTAGTAGTGAACCTAAAAGGGGTTCCTAAGAGGGAAACTTATAGGACAAAAGAATCAGTGGAGGCTTAGCCCATTTTCACCAAAACTAAGTCTCGATGCTCTTCATGTACTTTCAGCGATGGGAGGTGTCCCAATAGTTTAATAAGTCACTTGTAGAGTATAGGTCAATGAATAGGTGGGAAGTGACCCTAAAAACCCTTTCCTTAAGATAAAATAAAGAGTGGGAATTTCTTTCCTTTTAAGAAAGGGACTTGATCTTCTAGGGAGAGAGGAGGGGGATTGAAGGGTCTAGGGAGAAGAATAAGACTTATGAAGGAAGTTCTCAATCCCTAAAATCCTTTGGGAATTTGATTCCCAAATGGTCCCTAATGAAAGGCCTTTGACACCAAATGGGACCACACGGGGTCAAGTTGACCCAACCGAGGTTCGGGGATGGAATTTAGCAACCAATGATGTTCCTGTCCTAGAAAAGGTGAGGGTAAAGGATCAGGCAAGATTTTTTACTTCGATAGGTCAAATTGATCCTACTAGGTTCTAGCCTTGGGAACACCTAGGAAAAACTTGATCCTAGAGCTAGGGCTTGAGGTATTAGCCCAAATTATGAGGAGAGTCAGGGGACCCACCAATTCAGTTTCCTTTAGGAGATAGAAGTTTTCCTCTGGCTAGATTCCTAGGAAATTGATGCCCTGGGTGACCTAATGAGGCTAGACCTAGGGAAAAATGGAAGATTGCGAAAAAATGGGAGGAAATCATCATTATTTTTGAAGGAATAGTGCCTAATTCACTTGGGGATATGGATTCAGGGATGATAATGAACAATAATTTAGTTTCTTGATTAAGGAGGCCCAGAAAGTCAAATTCGTCCAATGTTAGAGGAAAAATAAAAGTGACCTTCAAGAATTTATACTTCATACAAATGGTGCAATATTATTGAGTTAAAATTATATTTAGGACATTTCGTTCATCTAACAATGGAACATACATTAAATAAGCTAAACAAACACATAATTCCACATTTCCATCATGCAGCAATTAGCCCTATTTATAGCAAAATTCAATAGTATGCAGCAACAAGAAGAATAGCGTTAAATTGCACTCACAAAGTTATAGAGTATATCCAACCAACTTCACATTTTCAAAAAAAAAGCTCCAAGATAAAGATAGCCCAAATCCATACATCAAAATACATTCATCATCTAAAATAGTCCTCCAAGTAAAAATGTGAAGTTCTCTAAAGATAGAGAGATCCCAAGTCAAGTGATGATACAAACAAATCCAACTAACTCCTATTTATACAATGATTAGGAGTTGACGAATTAGCTTATGGGCCTACATTATCCCCTAAACATAAAATATTTTTCAAGTAACCCTAACATTTGGTGATAATCCCACCAAACACAGGGGATTAAAACCCTAAACTTATAATACAAAGAAACTATGGCCTTAGGTAAAGAAGAATCATAACCAACTCCCCACATAATTATTTTAAAAACCTTTAAGATAGCCCAATCCTTACTTCACCTAATGAGTCATCTAAAACACACTTTCGTTAACAAAATAGATCACAGGAGGGAATACATTTTGATGAATCTCTATAAGAAGAATTTTGTGTTGGTTTTCCTCTCAAAGAGTGAGAGGTTTTGGCACTGGCTCATAGACTATATGTTGTGGCTCTTGTATTATCATGTTCAAGCATTGGTTACTGTTTGATGAAGAAAAAAATTAATGATCTAACCAAAAATATCCTAATCTTAAGACGTTAAGGAGCAGTCACAAACAATCAATGAACATAAATCACCCTAATGCTAATGCCTTAGATTTCTCAAGATCCATGACTATTGGCTGGTATATGAGACTACCTAATGTCATTCGATCATCAGTAAAAGGATAATTTATGGTTGAAAATACTCAAATAATCAGGATTTTATCATCGAATACTTGAATATACTTTTGAATTACCCTCTACTTTTTTGAAAATTATTCAAAGTCACCCAATACTTAATTCAATGTTTTAATGTTCTCGCAACTTAACTTATGTAAATCATAACCTCGATCACATCCAATTGATACAATTTCTCTTATGTGGGGTCCCAAAACAAGAAGAGCTCAAGGATCGATGTGCAACTAATGAATGAAGAGAACCATAATGAAGTTGGAATAGGCCTTGATCTGAATTGGTTGTGGATTGATGATGATTTCCCCTAATCAATGTTTCTAGGTTGGTTTGTTTGGTCCACACTTTAAGAATGAAGATGTGAGTAGTCAGTAGTTTTAAGTGTTGCACTATCAGTTAAACCTTTATCTTTGCTACTCGATGAGGTGCTTACGAAATTTAATTAACAAAATCTATCGCCAGGTATATATCTTCTCTAATGAGAAGGGACTATTAATAATTCAGAGGGGAAATGGAATTGAATATACTCGATCCAAAGAATCTTCTCCCTCCATCGGGGCCTATCATTCATATACTGGAATCGATGCTCCTACTTTTGTCTTTGTTTCCACCGCATGCATATAATTATTATTACCTAAATACGTTAGATAATTTTTTGGTTAAACAATTGCTTGAGATATATACAGTTTCAATTCTTGTTCTTTCACAACTAAATATAATAATGCAACTGCCCCTGTTACTAGTTTTCGAAATGGGAATAAGCACATATTTAATCAATCCGTTATTTTCATCGTCCACCTAATGGGCTAAAAGGAGCAGTGGGTGTGTAAGTCTCAACACCTCGTCTTCATTAGGGAATTACAAAAATAGGAAAGGAATACATGGGGTTGAATTGACACAAATCCTTGCAATCCTTCCCATAATTTTTCCCTAAGAAGAAACATGTCCTTGCCACCAAAAAATCTACTATAAATCCCTCTCAAACCCTTTCCCTCCTTTTCTAACTATGGTTTCATCACTTCATCGAACCCATATGATTTTATTTTGCATCTCCCCGTAATCTTCACACATTCAATTTTCAAGGAAGAATATGCAAAATTAGGGAAGGTGAGGAAGTTGTTAAATAGCCACTTCAATTGGGATTTTTCTCCATGTGTAAGAGCGATTTAAAGGAAGCTTGATCCAAAACATTTTAAGGCACACAATTATCAGAGTCTCATAGTTTTTTTTCTTTTGTCTTCTTCTTCTTCTGAGTTTTTAAAAATTATTTTAATTTTAATTTTAATTTTATCTCATTTGTTTGAATTTTTTGTCCATCATTTTAATTTTTGTTTATAGTGAGGGACTTGTCCTTTTATTTTTTTTAATGGCCTTTAAATATTTCATAAAAAATGAAAAACCATAAAAACCCATTTCATAACAACAACCATACTAAAATTCTTCATTAATATTTGCGTATGATTCATTAACCAATTGATATTTTAGGAATGGGAAGCACATAATTTGTAAAATTTCTACATTTTGAAAAGCACAAGGTAGAAAACATGGTATTTCTTTTAGGTAGTTTAATCCTTGTGCTTCTCATCTATTGATCTCTAAATGAAGTAAAAGAAAACAAAAAGAACCTTAATCATGGTCCATATAGTGGTGATGAAAGCACAATACCTTATACAAAACACTAACTATTTATCCCAAACAATCGAAATGATCCAAACCATTGATAAAATTTATAACCTCCCAGAGTTGTAACTTAAATATATAGCTTCAAAATTGTCCAGTGAATATGGAAACAAGTGTGGAACAAAAACACTACAAAATGGTTGAATGCGTGAGAAGTATGAGACTGTGTTAAGTTGATAATGTCTGGAAGAAAAAATTTAAAAGGAGAAAAAGAAACTTTGTGTCATTAATGTACTCCTTGCTAGTTATCCCAAGTGTAGCATATACATGAATTTAAATAATAACATATTATATGGCCTACCTACTAATATGCACAATTTCCTCATTTGTGGGGCAGGAGGATTGAAGATTATAATCGATATTCTAATCAGTACAACCTACACATTTTATTACACTATAGAAGGTCATTGTGAGGGATGCATGATTTTTTAGATTCATGTTTACTCCATAGAAGGTTTTAATACAAATATTTCAGCAGATGTATGGAATAAAGTATTGACTAGAATTTCTCATGAACTAACTACCTTATTATCTTATGTGTTCAACTTAACATACACTTCCTACTTTTATTGGAAGTCTCGAACACCTTGGAAACTTGGACATTGTAGTTTCTTCATTTGAAGAGAAAAAAGAATCGTGCTTTTTGAACTCCCTTTCATATTGGCATTTGGTCCATGTGGTGTTTCCCTTTGTGGAATTTAGGTGACTCTACGAGAATCAACATAGTTCTTAAATTGTTAAGCATATATGATGGTATGAATTTTGGAATGACACATTTATTTGTTATGCTGATTTTATCTTCACATTTTTAAAATTATGGTCCATTATTTATTATAGTATTTCTCATAATATGTCACAATTGGTTTGAATATACAAATTAATGAAATAATGAGTTTCCAATCTCAGCCTGCGTGGAACCTATCAAGGGTTGAGTTCTTTTTGGGTTGAGGCCTTTTATGAATTCCACTTCAGCCATTCAAACTCGCACTTGAAGCAATGAAATTTTATTTTTCTTGTGCACAATTGAAGGACATCTTTTGCGCTCAAAATCACCAATACATTGAAGTGCCCACCCAATGATAGTAATCTTTCAATATTTTCTTCCTTTTTTTCGTTGATTACAAAATATTTATGTTATTTATAGTTTAAGTGGGTCTAATAGTTAAAAACATGTGGAGTAGAGTATGTGCACCTCTAAATATTTTAGTATTAAATAACTACATGAGGGGGGGGGGGGGTGTCCCTTTTCTGATAAACAAAGGGATCTCATGGGGGTTTCCTAATCTTAAAATTTAATTATTATAATTATTTTTATTTATAAATTCTCGAGACATGAATGCCTTATTGTGATAACATTGAGGTGGCCTCTTGTTTGGAGGGGTTCATGTCAAAAATGTTATCACACATAAAGTGTGCTAACTTTTTGCTCGACTACTATTACTTGTTAGTGGTTTGATATCTATAAAGATATTGTTTTGAGCATTTGTTAGTAGTTTAATCACTATCAAGATATTGTTTTGATCATTGTTTATTATTGTGGATAAGTCTTGAATGTGTTTGTGTATGCAAAAATTAATTAGGTTTGTAAATTGTGAGTAGAGTAAAGTTTGATTGATGCATGCTTCTTGAAATAAACATTGTCTCTTACTTAAGCAATTAAGTTAGTGGCAACATGGGTAGTTGGACAATTATTTTGGAATTTATACACCTTACAATTACATCAACTCATATAATATATATACAAATATAATGGAAAGTTGTAACATGTTGCATCATAGAAAGGGTGTTGAAAAGCTAATAGCTTAAATATACATTATAGTTTAGAAAGGCTGGGAGTAAATCTTCATTCCTCATAGGTAGCATAATAAATTCCTTTTTAATCTGTAAATGTCCATGATGATTTTGAAATTAGGTGGGTAGCATTTCTTACTCATGTCATAGATAGCCTAATGAGTACTCTTCTCTATTTGTAATGATACTAGATACAAATTTTTTTTGTATTCATGCGTGCTCCTTTAAAAATTCTTATAATACATCATGTTATAAAAACTTTAAAATATGCTTCTCACTTTGGTTCTTGCATTTGTGGTAAAATCTGGACCGGGCTTCTGAAAGTAGTTTTATTCTCGAGGATGCCAACAATATTTTTCACTTCATGAATATTTTAACCTATCTTTAGTCTTTGATGAGTTTTTGGATGATTGTACTTTAAAAATAAGGTTTCATTTTCATTTTTCTGACTTGCTAATTTAGAATCAATGAAAAAAATTAAAAGAATTACTTTACATTTTTTTGTAGAGTTTAACTCAAATTGATGGAACGTGGTGATTGCATCAAATGAGTATGAAATTGAATTTTGAAATTTTATTAATGTCCCCAATGCTTGGAATATTTAATGGGATTGGATGATAAGTTAACATGTAAGGTACTTATTGAGGCATTTATTTTCTTCTAAGAAAAAAATATCTAAACCAAGTGTAATACGAGGGAGAGAGAGACTTTTGTAGTATGTAAAGCTTAGTTGTGTGGATTTGGGGCTCAAGGCCTAGTTGCTCCATTTAACTGAAGTAAAATGAGAGGAAATGAGGCAATGCATACTTTGCAAAAATTAGCTATGAAGATTTGGGGTTCAAGGTTTAGTCACTTCACAATTGAAATAAAATAAGATGAAACGAAACAAGGACTTGCAAATCACTAGTTATATGTTATGACATTAAAGTGAGTAAACAAAAAGTATCAAAATTTGAAGTTGAATCAACCATTTTGTATGAAAATTCAACCAAATATCTTTTTTGGCTGAATTACCCCTCAAATCTACATTTGATTGATGCAAAATCTTAGAAAACCACATCTATGTAATCAAGGACTCCCTCTTCGATGCAAAAACCTTTCCCCTTGGGTGCTCATTGTCTTATGAGGTTATGTTCCCCTACACTCATATATGCTCACTAGGGGTACAAGACTCCAACACGAGAGATTCAAAGATATATATATATATATATATATATATATATTATTATTTTTTTTTTTTGTGGGGGAGGGGGGGTGTCTAGGAAATTTTTGTTGCTACAGGAGGGCCTCGCCCTGTTTAGTTCAATAATACGGGAGCAAAATGCTCATGTTGAGGGATTGAAGGTGATTTTGCAAATGTGGGAAATAGAAATGTCATACATTATGGTGTTTCTCAGTACAATATTATTGATTCATGGAGAAATATCAATGGTACATCGAGTGGAATTGTACCAATGTGTGGGTGGGACTCATGAGATTCATTTTTTAGTATCATCATAATGAAGTACATCCAAATTGGTTATGAAGGGTTTAGGCAAGGGCAAGACTTATGAAATTCATTTTTGACTACCATAATAATGAAATACATTGAAATTGGTTATGGAAGGTTAATACATTGTTAAAAAATAATTTTTAGCTTTATAATCTAACTTAATAATTATGAAACTAAATCTCACTTGTGTTCATAACACCATAATATAAGATAGCCCACGTGGTGTAGAGCAGTCGGTGATGGGGTGCACTGTTAAGGCACTCTGTCTGTAAGGTCACCGGTTCGAAACCCGTGGGTGATTAGGATTTAGTCTAAACTACCAAAAAAAAAAACACCATAATATAAGATAATTAAACATTAATTAAAAGATATTTATAATTTTTTTCTTAATTATATAAAATCCAAATCTGAATGTGTTTAAAAGTTTATATGACAACATGGTTAGTTATTATTTTGTAATTTTCGAAAATTAAAAATAAGTATAAAATAAGATAAGAAAATATGCATTCAATACATTTTATATATTCATAAAATATAATGTTTTTAAAATTTATATAAAAATATATTCATAGAATATAATGTTTTTAAAATTTATATAAAAATTAAAATAATTATTGATTAATAAATTTAACCAACATCCAAATTTAAAATTTATTTTTATCCGCATTTTCTTCCCGCCTTAGGGTATGCTAGTGTATAAAGGGTTGGGCACCACAGCACACCAAGATCTATCTCCAATATTCCTACGACTATATGTAAACATGTACAGGTGGCTAGATTGATCTGTGGGATCTATAGATCAATTCACATTCTTGATCGAACTCCGTCCTAGCTGCATATTTGTTCTATATTTTCACATGAAATGCTGCAATGATTCATGGGCAGTTAGGGTTGAATTTGGATGCCTTGAATGATCGACGGATGAGGAGGATCTCTTTAATTTCTCGCCCACAAAAGATCGATTTTTTTGATGCCTATCTTCGCAAGGCAGATTTGGACCACGATGGAAAAATCAGTGGTTCAGAAGCCTTGGTCAATTAACCGAAGCGAATACTAACAAAGGTACCCTTTCTCTCCTTTAATTCCTTCCTCGAATTCAATTTCTTCAAATACTCTACCCAGTTTTTAAGATTTTCCCCAAATTATCATTCATCGAAGTTGATATGAAATTATGTTATTTGTGTTTTCACCAATGTACCTTCAATTGCAGCTTTTCAAATGAATATAAACTAGTGTTTTTTCTAATACTGACACAGATACCACTTCTCTCCTTTAATTCCTTCCTCTAATTCAATTGCTTTAAATACTCTACCTAGCTTTTATGATTTTTTCCAAAATTATCATTCATAGAAGTTGATATGAAATTATGGTATTGAATGATTTATTTGTTGTATGAAGCTCATACATACACCGCACTGAAAATCCATGCTGATTAATCTTGTCTATATGTGCTGTGAATTTCGAAAACTTACTTAAATGTGATTTTATTTATCTTAACCCCAATCCTCATCTTTTTTTATTATGCTACACTTGATACCAATTATGTTGTGATCTTAGAGTTTCTGCACTTGATGCTGCTATTCTTTTGCTACTCAACAATTGGTAGGAGCCAAGACTATATATAACCCAATTTATAACCGACGTAATGGGACCAAACTAGTTGATCCACATACACTACTTTAAATGATAATTCATATTTACCTGTATTTCTTACTATAGCTACACAACATGTAAGGAAAGGGATAACCTAGTAATGATGTAAAAGGACTAATTACCCACCACCAAACCTTTTTCCCCTCATCATAGAGGCCTAGGGAGAGGGCCAGAATCTACGGAAGCGATCCGAAAGAGAGATGTATGGGAACAATAAAGGTTGGGAAAGGGAAATACCTATAGAGTAATGCATAATCAGTGGAGGGAAATGGTAATGTTGTCCATTTTCGCTCGTCCATGGCTGTAGACCGAAAAAAAAACACTTTAATGATGTAGATTGCACCTACTGTTGTTCGTCCAAAGACTGTGATATTGCTCTGCAATGGTTGGTGCACTCATTTTCAATATTCATCCGATATAGCCGAGGAATGAAAGGGACTTATCCGAGTGAATACAAGATGGATCAATAGTGGACACATAGATAAATATATCTGTCTATCTTTTTCAGATAAAATGCAGTAACTTGGAATTTTGAAGGTTCCCCATGAACAATCTAATTGCTGGAATTAGTTGGAAATTTCCACTGATAAAAATGAGAACTAAATTCTATACAAAGCTCTTCATTGTAAATAATAATTGTCATAAAATCTACAAGATTGTAGAACCATGAACCCATCCTCAATAGCTAACCTCATGATCAATATTTTTCCATTTCTCATATTACGAAGTATACAACACAAGATCGAAAAGTGATACATGTACAACAACTTCCTCTGTAGCATATCAATCACTATCAACACAACCAATCTATAAGATCATAAATTCTTCATCAAATTCACCCAAATAACCATCCTCATCACTACTGAATGACGCCATTCCTTGAATCCCCTCATCATCTAAGATTATTCGCAAGATACCCCCACCCACACCATCATCGTCCTCGTTACTATAAAAATCACCATCTTCACCTTCATCAATGCTATCATCTTCATCGTTGCTAATATCCATATCACTTTCTCCATCAAAATCTAAACCATCTTTACCAGCATCTTCATCAGCATATGAGTCACCCTCATCTTCACCCTTAGTCTCTAGCCCATCATCAGGATCTGAGTCATCATATGTTGATCTTTGCCTCCTAACCTCATAAATCCTAGAAGATGAATCTATTGCATCACTGTCATTTATTACAACTAGACCTATAAATGAATCTGTTCGTTCCGTTGCCAAGTCCAAGACACAACGATCCACAACATTTGTTGCAATGTCTGAATAGTGGACAACATCCATTGTGTGGAATGCTGCAAATAAAGGATGATGAGCTATGCGTGTATTTAAAGTGGACATAACATCTTCTAGATTTCTCCTTAATGTCGCATATATGATGTCTCTAGTAGAATTAAAAGTGATAAAAATATGATCTAGAGATGGTACACTTCGAAGTAGCTTAAATTTTCGTAGGTCTTGTTGAGGCCTCAGAATTCGCTGCCACAACATGGGGGAAAACCACCCGGTCTAGACCTTAAAGCAACTCCTTTTCCGTTTGGTGTAGTGGCTCCGACTAGGGATAGTGGGACTAGTTTCCCAATAAGGATGATTTTGGGGTGTGTTTTTATTATACAACATGCAGTGGAAAATGATTCTAATATATCACATACATCTATCTAACACTATCTATTCTACTATATACCCTGGGTGTTTCTTCCTTTATGCGATCTAAAGAGATATCCTTCAACTATTAGTAATGTAGATTATTTAACAGTTGAAAGAGATGAAAATTATGTAAGATGATTCTTCTAACAAAATAGTTTGATTAGAAGAATTGTGAAAAGTATATCACATTCATATGTGTGATTATATATCTAATAAGAAATCACAGACAAATATTAGTACAGAAGTGCATTTAACATTCATCTATAATGATGTTTCAAATATATAATGCAATAAAAGATGACTGTCAATCTAGAAAGCAAGACTTAATACAAGTGAATAGAAGTAACATATGTATGAAGTTCTACTCATTTAAACTGATAGTAGATATATTCTCCTCTTCACTTTAAAGAAATTTAAAGAGTACAATAGTGCAACATCAGTTAAACAACTTCAAATTTCAAAAGATAACAAACTGTGTTCCATTAATTCATCAAAGCATTCACAAACTTACAAAAGTGCATTATTTGAGAATGTTTTTGACAAATTTCTAGACCCTTCTCTAAATGCATGAGAGGGGTTTAAATACTAAACTAAATATGTTTTAAAAATAGATTATTACATAAAAATAGAGGAGGTTTCAAACAACCATCCTTGTAAGAAAAACTTTAACTAAAATATAGGAAAATAAAGTAACAATATGACTATGAATTCTGATCTTTCATTTGGGTTTGATCCCGAAGTAAAAAAATATCTAGCATGGGCTTGAGCTGAGCTGGCTGCTCTATCCTTGATCTGACCTATCCCTTGAATACCGCATTTGAGAGTGATGGCTGAGATCTTCTTGTCGAATCTGTTAAATATTGCAGGGTCTGGTATTGATGATAAGGTTTGATCAACAATTTCCAATAATTTTCTTGATCACATTTATTTTCTTTTTTAACCGTTTCATCCTGCATTTATGCCTTTGGTTTCCATTGTGTTTCCAGTTGTTTGAATTTTGAGAGCACTTCAGACGTGCACTCTTTGATAAGTTATGTTTTCAAAATTTGTTCACATACAGATTCAGTAATTTCCTTTGTTAACCTTGATGCTTTTGCTGTTGCTTTCTATGCTTGCTTTATCTATGCCTTCCAATCCTTGAATAAGATATCCTTGTGGAATTTATCTACCTGGGGTAGATCAGCTTCGTTGCCTGAGTCTGATGCTTTCCATTGAATGTTTTCATTTATTTTCTTCTCGATCTTCTCACATTCAAGTTTCTTAACTACTTGTTGGATCAATATTTCACTTGAGTCACAATAAGAGCTAGTGATAGAAGCTTGTTGGCATAATACTTCGTGTTGTTGCTTTAACTTAGAATTCACATCCAATGCTTCCTTTATGAATTTATCTAGCTGTGGCTGGCTTTGTAATATATTCATTACTGCTTCCAATTGTGTTTGCTTCTCAGTGAGTTGTACTTGATGCTGCAAATTAAGACTTTGAAAATCCTTTTGAAATTGGGACATCTTTAATTCCATTTGCTCGCTGGAGTTAGAATTTTCTTGATCTAACAATCTCTCTAATTCATGTATTCTATCTTCTCTTTGCTTCAGTAACATTTTAACCTCAATGGCTTTATGAACAGTGGCAATAGCATATGCCCCTGCAAACTATGATAGTTTGGTTAAATGTTCTGTAGGATCAGCTAGAGGATCCTTCCATAAAACATCTACATATTCATTTCTAATATTTGAGACTGTATCATCAATTTGTTTCCTTTTTCTTCTCTTGACTACAAACTTATGACTAGGACTGTAGAAGACATCCAGCGAAGGGATTTCCTCAATTTTTAACACTATCTGTTCTGTGGGATAAGCTAGAATGATATCTCGATCATGAGTTTCAGGAACTTGTTTTAGTGGAGTAATTGTTCTATCTCTGAATTTAAAAATGAATCCCCCCCTCCCCACCTTCCATGAGTGAGTCAAAATCATTTTCCTTTGTTTCTTGCACAACCTTCCCACTCCATTAATTATTGTCCTTTTTGCATTGTAAGTGTCTCCCAAGGAAGCATGGTCATGTGTAATTTATATTCAAACCAATTTAATTCAGTAGACCCCTTTATTAAGGCACATAAACCAAACTTTAATGACTATTAAATGTTGGGAAAAAAATGGACATAAATTCAATATTAACAATAATCACAATATTTTCTTTTACTTTATTGATTTCCATACACACATCTAATTAGTCCAACTAGCATATGCATGTGGTTTTCATAAAGGAAACATGCGTATACCCAGATAAATTTAATTTTCAAATAAATATTCTCAAACTTTACTTAGCCCAGTTCATCAGTTATGTATCAGAAATTTAAGCAGTAGATATGTGCAGTAATAACACAATAAATCATCACACATGAACTCCAAGATTTAAGGTGGAAACCCAAGTCGGGAGAAAACCACTGATGTTGTCATGTGTGTCTTCAATATTTATTATATACAAAATTGCTTACAATGTTGTATTGATGCATACTCATACCAGTACGCAGGCACCCACCTGTAGAAGGCTGCAACCTTCTCTCATTCTCCAACTGCTACTGGAAGGGAGCTCCAACCCCCTGATCTCGTTTACCAACCACTACTGGAAGGGAGCTTCAACCCCTTGAGCTGATCACCAACTTCTACTGGTAGGAAGCTTCAACTTCCACACTAAAGGATTCAACCATCAGAACCACTGTAGACCACGTTTCATAAATTTTCACATTGGATCCAATAGCGTCAACACAACACAATTTGTAGATCAACATTAATAACCTTCAACCAATCTTCAAATAGAACAATGATATCAATGTGACCAGATCACATCATTAAACCTGGACTTCTGTATTAACACGCAAAATCAACTTCAACCATGATCATTCATAAAACAAATTGTATATGCTACTTCACTTATGGTAACCTGTGTGTATACACACTTTTCTATGGAGCAATCTGCGTATAGATCTTTATATACTGAAATTAGAGATCTGATTAGACTCAGAACATATTAGAGACATTCAGGTGTTAGACCCCTGTATTTTAGAGTATCACCAAGTGACTAATTATTGTTTAGATTTTTCTCACTGAAAATAATATTCCATGGTTATCATTTATTTTCAAAGAAAGAAAGGGAGAGCCTGACTGCCAAGAAATTTAGACGAATTCATCTGCCTTATGAGTTCAAGAAAGAAGGAAAGGGTTGCTGATTAAGTGTAACAGTGAGCAAAAATCCATACTGCCCTCATTCAGTCCATATGCCTTCTTCTTACCTTCATTTTCCTAAAAAACTCTATACTCCAATGCTCTAAATCCCCATTTGACCCTAAAACACACACACCTAACCTCCCGGGCATTTCCTTGTATAAAATCCACTCATTATCTAAGTCCGAAGTTTTATTACCATAGTTCTGCCCACCTACTAGACAACCATTGGTATACAACATAAACCTTACCTGTTGCCCGCACTTCGCAGCCCGTAGATTTTTAACCTTACCTCTTAAGAGGTAGGCCGAATCTTGTTTTTCCACCGATGCGATGAAGTGGTACTTGCCATACCTTTACCTCATTTTCAAAACCGCATGCAAACCTTCATATTTATCGCTTTCCTTTCCTTCCGCTCATTTGCACCCTTTAGTGCTTATCACGTCGTATCTCACAACTTACCCATTATGGCGCCCACAAGTTAAAAGTTTTGACTTGCGATATGCCGACTGGGGGAACCCACATTTCCCTCATATACCTCTGCTGCTTGGAAATATTTCACATTATGGTTCGGGTGAGTATTTTTCATTTTTTAACTAAAATTCACTTAACCGCATGGAGGAACTTATGGGTGGGGCCCAATCGCAGATCGCAGATTTTAGAGAACAAGTGTAAAGAAAAATGTTAAATTCGTTGATCGGCGATATGAGATGATGTGGCATGGTGACATGGCAGATGATGTGGACCTGACCTCATAGATCGCAATTGACTTATGATGATGTGGCATGGTGACGTGGAGGTGACGTGGCATATGACATGGCCTGGACCGCGTACCACACATCGCAAATCTCCCAGGTTTAGTTTATGGTCAAAAGCTAAGAGTTTCGAAGTGTGATGGAGGCCCAGACACATTGTAGTTTCAAAGGCAAATTCCAAAGGATTTCGAATCCGCACGCAGGGCCTTTTCTGTGTTAAATCGCGTTGGAGGAGGAAAAGGGGTTACAACGTAAAAAAGATGTGGAACGCCGAAGCGAGATGTGCGATGGGTGGGACCCGATCATAATGCGCACATCGAAAAATATAAAAGATAAGTCGCAAAGGTAAAATGGTAAACTACCGAAGTGCGATGTGCGACGACAGTGGGACCCGATCGCAATGCCTACATCGCAAATGTTAAAAGACAAGTACTAAGGAAAAGGTAAGATGGGCAAAATACGAAGTGCGATATCGGAGTAGATGTGATGTATTCTAGAACCAAGATCTAAGCATTTTTAGGTCTGAGGGAACGATTTTTTACGTTTTTTTGTGTGAAAAAATGGTCAAGTTGGGCATACAAGGTTTGAAGATCATTTCACGAAGGAATAAGATCAAATGCAGAGCACAACCGAAACGTCATGAAAGCAAATAAATATACCGAAAAGGGGTGACTCGCGCAAAGGGAATTTGTGCAGAACTATTATGGTATACCAGTAGAAATAAAAAGGCAGCAAAAACACATCAACATAGTTTCTAATCAATGAAAGTAGCCAGCGTTGCACCAGACTTAATTACCCAACGTCAATTTTCTGAGGAGCAGGGCTAGATGTCAGTAATATTTTATTTTCTGCGACTTCGGCATTACAGAGCCTGTTTCTAACCACTCTGTAATAAAGAACAGACTACTAAAAGCCATTGTTGGAGGCTAAGCTTGTCTCATCACCGCCTGCATGTTTCCACTTGTCCAGTTTTTCTTGAATGTAATCACTGCAGTAGATAGATTAAACCAACTTAAGTTTTTTTATAAATATTGTATGCATTAGCAGTATGAGGGAGGCCCAGAAGGGGAAAAAACCATTGTAATAGATTTTGTTGGTTGTAAGCACTCTCTTTTGGATGAATGAATGAGTATGTTGTTTTCCAGATTCTTGCGTTATGATCTGTGGTGAAGCGCTTCTCCCATGTAATTTGTGATTATTTTATTTTACATATTGTTTTCTTTCTTGATTGCGGATATAATTTTTTGTGTAGGATTTACCATAGGGTACCTTGCTCAGTCTTGAAATAGTACATTATGTTTTCCTCTAAGATTTGGAGGCAAAATTCAGAGACGGTCTACTCTGCATCCATGTTGAGACCGGAATGTAGAATTCAGATACGGTCTTCTCTACATTCCTGTCAAACCTTAATCTCCTCCTCTTTTCCATTTCACAAGCTGTAAAGATCCGTTGACATGGCTAGCTTGCCTAGTTGCACCTAACCTTAGTTATTCATCTATTTGAGTTTGTTTACACATGTTTGACTCCATAGCCCAATGGCCCTCTTCTGCTGCCTCAACCAAATCTTCAAACAAACCCTCATTTCTATAACGAGCCTAATATCAACACTTATATTTATCAAGTTAAATCATAAAATAGAGAGATCCCTCTCTGAGCCCAGGAAGGCTAGGTCTTGGACTCCAAAGCAGGTTTGATGTTTCACTCTGTGGTTATGTCTTCATCCTTCAAAAATTATAGAGTGACAATATAATGGCGACCATACTAGGGATGAAGTTTATCTTCCTCAGAAAGTACATTTAAGTTTAGAACTGATTACTGGTGGTGGACAGTGACCAGATACAAGAAGGTTGCATTATTCACCTGGCGACTCCATGATTCAAAGAACTCAACTTTTGACCATTCATGGCGACTCCACAACATGCTGACCAGAGTTCCTACTGAAAAAGATGACAAGGTTTGTGGCAGACCTTATATATATTGAAGTTTTAAATGCACTCAGGAATCAGTTATCATAATTTCAGCTTGATGAATATTTCCTAGGGGTTTTCTTTCTTATTTTAAAATCAAGCAAATTTAGGCCTGAAGCTAAAACATGTTTTCTAGAGATAGTTGTTGAAATATATGAAACTGGTATTGAAATTTTGAATTCTCAAATTCAGCCATATAAATTCATAGACCCTAAAGAATTCTTGGAAAGTATTCCTTCCCCTAGGCAAGAGGAAATTGTACTACCTCTTGACTTACATATTGAGGATGATTGTGCTTTCAAGTACCAAACTGAAGATGAGGTTTCAAGGGTTAATATTAGGGATACAATTGATCAACTAGTCATTGAAGGCATAGAAGCAAATATTATACATCATGCTTTTATTGATCCTACAATAGATTATATGGAGGTTCTTATTAGCTCAAATGTTCAAACATGTACTCTCTATAAGGATCAAATACATTAGCAGTTGCCATTTCATATTATAAATTTGGTTATGAGGACATATAATCAAGTTATACTACTAATGTTCCTGATAATAATTCAAGTTGTCCATATGTTTCTGTTGCTAATTGACTGGCTGCACTAGCATTATTGTATCATTTAGAACAATAGAAATTTCAGTAGAGTGGGGTATGTAGGTGTGCAAATAAGCTTAGTACTCGGAGCATATTTCTAGTTTTAGTTTCAGACTGCTTTCAGTACAAGTGTATTCTAGACTTAAGTTTGCAGAAAGTGTTGATTTCAGACTGTCAGCCATAGAGGTTTTGTAGCAGATTAAGTTGCAAATTTGGGATCAACCCAATGGATTAGGCCACTAGTCTACGGTGTTCTTGAAACCTCCTGAAGGAGTTGCCATCCTCAGCTGGAGCCACTGTTAGACCCCTGTATTTCACAGTATCACCAGGTGACTAATTATTGTTTAGATTTTTCTCACTGAAAATAATATTCCATGGTTATCATTTATTTTCAAAGAAAGAAAGGGAGAGCCTGACTGTCAAGAACTTTAGAAGAATTCAATTGCCTTATCAGTTTAGGGAAGAAGGAAAGGGTTGTTGGTTAAGTGTAATATTGAGAAAAAATCCATACTTCCCTCATTCATTCCATTTTCCTTCTTCTTACCTTCATTTTCCTAAAAAACTTTTTACTCCAATGCTCTAAATCCCCATTAGACCCTAAAACACACACACCTAACCTCCAAAGCTTTTCCTTGTATAAAATCCATTCATTATCTAAGTCTGAAGTTCTATTTCCATAGCTCCACCCACCCACCAGACAGTCATTGGTATACAACATAAACCTCACCTCTTGCCCGCACTTCACAGCCTGCAGATTTTTAACCTTACCTCTTAAGACTTACGCCGAAGCTTGTTTTTCAACTGATGCGATGAAGTGGGACCCGCCATACCTTTACCGCATTGTCAAAACTGCATGAAAACCTTCATATTTCTCATTTTCCTTAGCTTCCGGTCATTCGCACCCTTCAGCGCTTAGCGCGTCGCATTTCGCACTTCGCGTATTTCACAACTTACCCATTACGGCACCCGCAAGTTAAAAGTTTTAACTTGCGATATGCAGGCTAGCTAGACCCACATTGCCCTCGTATAACTCTAGTGCTTGGAAATATTTCACATTATGGTTCAGGATGCTATTTTCCTTTTTTTAACTAAAATTCACTTGACCACATGGAGGAACTTAAGGGTGGGGCCTAATCGCAAATCACAGATTTTAGAGAACAAGTACAAAGACAAATGTTAAATTTGCCGATCTGCGATATGAGATGACATGGCAAGGTGATATGGCATGATGACATGGAAGATGACGTGGCCCTGACCTCACAGTTTGAAATTGACTTATGGTGACATGGCAGTGACGTGGCAGTGATGTGGCAGATGACGTGGCCTAGCCCGCGTACTGCACATCGTAGATCTCCCAGGTTTAGTTTATGGTCAAAAGCTAAGAGTTGAAAAGTGCAATGGAGGCCCGAACACGACATAGTTTCAAAGGAAAATTCCAAAGGATTTCAAATCCGCACGCAGGGCCTTTTCTGTGTTCAATCGCGTCGGAGGAGGAAGAGGGGTTACAACGTAAAAAAGCTGTGGAAAACCGAAGTGAGATGTGTGATGGGTGGGACCCGATCGCAATGCAGACATCACAAAAGATAAAAGATAAGTCACAAAGGAAAAATGGTAAACTGCTTGTTAGCACCCAATCTGAACCTCAGGCTGAAAAAGGCAAATCAGGGTAACAACTAAACCACGCTCAGCCTTGTAGCTAGCCCTACAAGGACATGAGAGGGCTCTCTCCGTAGAATGGATATTCAATAAAATGGTAATGAACTATTTTTAGGCTAGGTATATAAATGGGAAAAAGAGTTTTGATGAATTACTGAAATTTCAGGGATGTATGGGACAAGAGGACAGTATGAACTGAGGAATTAAATTTATTGGGCGAATACTTCAGGCAAGATAAAAAGGTGGAGAAGCTCAGGCACAATAAAATCTAACAAGATGGAGTGGAATGAATATTGAGAAGCTAAAAAGGGCATAATAAATGAATCCTTTTCAAACAAAAGAAAACACTTGGAGTATGAATGATTCCCCGAGGCAAAGCATATAAAATGGATTCTACCTTTCTAACTTGAAAAACATTCAACTGGAAATGTTTATGAATGAATGGTGAAACATAAAAATGTACATATGAAACATAAAGGGGAAACATATGTTAAAACCCATACCACATGAATCCCATAAAGCAGAGCTGCATCACTTTATTTAATGCCCTGCCAAACTGTACAACGGAGCGCAGAGGTCACTGCCACACTATTCTCTACTCGAAAGCGTGACCTCGTACTTTTCCCTATAATAATTAGAACTCTGTAACAACAGACAAATTTTGCCGGAATACAAATCGATGGAAGGGGAGAAATCACAACTGAAGATAGAAGGCCAAAAGCCATCAGTCTCTTCGTAAAGGAAGAGCTGCATTACATCTGGCCAGTGAGAAGGCAAAAAATTGTAACGTAGATTTCTCTACAACGTAATTGAAGATGTGACTATTACAATTTGGGTCTCGGCCTCTGGCTGTCGCTTTGCTTTCCATTATTCCTTTTGAATAAGTGGCTTTTAATAAGATGTCGTTGCAGTAAACTGGAATAAACTAAAATAATGCCTTTACGTGAAGGGAAATAGTGAATAATAAGGAAGGGAGAGGAGGCGGGACCAACATCTTAATTGTAATCGGGATCGGGGAGCGGGAAAATATATACAAAATAAAACTTTCGATGCGGTTGGATTAAACCATGGGAAGTCCTTTAATAAATGTAATAAAATGCGATTTTGGGACTTACAAAGGGGAAAGGGCCTTTATATTATAATGGGGAGTAAGTGTTGTATGGTGGGCCCGGGGATAAAATGGAAATCGCAATATTGGAATTTGCGATGGGAATTTGCGACGGGGATTTTGCGACGGGAATTTTGCGACGGGAATTTGCGATGGGAATATTGCGATGGGAATTTGCGATGGGGATTTGCGATGGGGATTTGCGATGAGGATTTGCGATGGGAATTTGCGATGGGAATTTGCGATGGGGATTTTGCGACGATCGCACATCGCACATCGCAAATTCCACATCAACAAGACACTTGAATCTCTAAACTTGCGATCTTGCGATTTTGCGCTAAAGTGGTGGGGTTTATATATATGATATAACTTTGTTATAAATTTCGTGGGGTATTGGTTGGAGAAGTGTTTAAGGGGAGGGACTTTGTAATATTAAGTTTTTTATTATAAAGTCCAAAGGCATGGAGGGGAAGTGGTTGGGTAATAAAATCGCATATTTTATTAAATGATTTACAATGCGATATTATAATCGGAAGGGGGAAGGAAGGGGTTTTTAAAGGGATTTAAACATAAAGTTAAAGGGGAAACATGGGAAATAGGTGGGGCTTAGGGAATAGAGGGATTTTACTTCACTTAAGCACCAAATTCAATCCAGAAGCCAGATTTGAGAGTGTAGTATACCGTTGGAAAGCTCTTTCCGGGCTCTTTCGAATGGATCTACTTTGAAGATGATTTGGCGCTGAGCATACTGCGGAAAACTTCTCTGAAGGCAGAGACATCACTTTGTGGAGATAACAGCTTCTGAATTGTGGCTGAAAGGCAAAGTATCATGTCTTCACCTCAAAACATGGTTTTGAGGTGAAGCTTGCATCAAACCAAACAAATGATATCTTTGATTTTCCTGGTGCTATGAATTTGTATTTATTGACTTCCTCATGACTTTGTTGATCTTTATTTGACACTTGACTCATTAATTTGACCATGGCGAGACCTTAGAGACTAATGAGACCCATCCTATGACCTACTAATATGATTTTGAGAATGAAAGTGACAAATGACTGAAGATCATAGGAAGGAAAATCAGCAAGTACCTCATGAGGGAAAACTGGTAACAAATTACTACCATCAATGAATCCATGACCTAACGGAATGGCTAAATTGATTATTATGGGACTCCTAATATGAAAATGCAAAAGAGAAATTTTGATCATTGATGGCAGTATGACTAGAGTGACACTAACATTGGCTCCAATGGGGATGGTAGCTCCTTGGAGGTGCCAAGAACACTGTAGACCACGTAGCCTTATCCATTGGGCATGGAGTCAAAAATACTGAAAAACTGACACAATGCATACTGACACTGACTCAAGACTAGAGTGAAAAACTGAAATAAACCAAACCGTACACATATCATTCAAGTTTTATAGCCTTCACTTCGGGCCCCAAACTTCAATGATTGTGTACTCTGAACTCTGATAAACATAACATGGTATATACAATGATGATGACATATATCCTGATCCTTTGTTTTCAACAATGGTAGTGCTTCAAAAGCCTACCATTTACTGTTCCTCCAGGACAATTTTGGCCATCCATTTCTGAAAGCAAGAAGGCATTCTGTCCTCTGTAAGCTGAGATCCTGTATGGTCCTTTCCACAGATTGTCGAACTTACCATGCTTCCCTTTGTCTTCATTTCTGGCATCCCATTTCAACACTATATCATCCAGCTAAAACTTTTCTGCCTTTGTCTTCCTGTCATAGATCTTTTTAATTTTCTCCTGCAACTGAATAACGTTCTGTGACACTTCCTCTCTTGTTTGCTGAAGGTGGATCATTTGATTGATTCTTCGCTGATTTTCATTGTCCTCGCTGCCAACTTCTTGCAATAATTTCATAACTGGGACTGTAAGGGATGTAGGAAAGACAATGTCAGTACCATAAACCAGCTCAAATGGTGACATACCTATTGATCTTTTACTGCTAACTCTGTCTACCCATAGCGCGTTGATGAGATTTCGGTGCCAATTTCTTTTGTTTGCCTCCAACATTTTTTTAATTATATTCACCAATGATTTGTTAGATGACTCAGCCAGGCCATTTCCTTGTGGATAATAAGTTGTCGAATGGCCCAACACGATGTTGTATTTGTCACAAAAGTCGATCATTTTCTTGGATCTGAACGCTGCTGCATTGTCTGTTATGATTTTACAGGGGCAGCCAAAACGAGATAGAATATTCGATTCCAAGAATTGAATGATTACCGCGTCTGTTGCTTGCCTGGCTGGGACAACCTCGATCCATTTAGTAAAGTAATCTGTCCCTGTCAAGATCCATCGGTGCTGTGCTGAGGATGCGGGATGAATCTCCCCTATAAAATCGAGCCCCCACTACTGAAAGGGCGCGTTCACTGAAACTTGTTTCAAAGGAAGTGGAAGCAATTTCTTCTTCCCTTGGAAGATTTGGAATTCGTGACATTTCATCACTGTCTTATATAAATCAAAAAATAATGTGGGCCAATAATATCCTGCTCTCAATATCTTGTTAGCTTTAGTCTTCCAAAACAAGTGACCGCCACAGTCGCCTTTATGAGACTCGTGCATTACCTTCTGCGCTTCTTCTTCAACCAAACAATTGAGCAGAACGCCTCCTGGATCTTTCCAATATAGAGTTCTGTCTAAAATGCAGTATTTTGCAGATTTTAGCTTCAGAGATCTACCTTTGCTTTTGGACATGCCCGTAGGAGGAGACAAATGCTGAAGGATATAGACGATATCTGAATACCACGGGGACTGTAGAAAAATGTCTGCAATTGGAACCAGCAAAACTTCATCTTCCTCTTCTGCCACTGCTGTTATAAGGTTTATATCTAAGGCGTGCAGATTTGATTGGGCCATCAATTTCGCCAAGCCTTGGCCTTTGATCAATTTCATGGGCTTGATCTCCAGATCATACTCCAACATGGCTGCTATCCACTTACCTCTTCGACCTTCTGGATCAGTTTGCATCAACACCTCCTTCACTGTTGCGTTTGGGACATATGCTATAGTATGTGAATGCAGAATATAGACCCTGAAATCCTTCAATGCTTTGATAAGGGCCAATGCCTGTTTTTCAATGATATTATACCTCAAAGCAGCGTCTCTAATAGTTCTACTGAAAAAGGCAATTGGCTTTTCGATCTCGTCTCTCTTTTGCATTAAAACAGCCGCTAAAGTATGCTCAGATGCAAACGAAAATATGATAAAATATTGAGTGTAGTCAGGACTGATCAAAACTGGGGCATTGGACAAAGCAAACTTTACTAGATTGAATGATTTGATAGCCTCCTCACTCCATTTAACAGTGCTGTCTTTCTTTAACGTATTAGTCATTTCCCTCAAATGCTCAGCCAGATTGGGTATAAATCGACGTAAGAAGTTCATCTTACCATTGAATGCTTGGATCTCCTTCTTGTTTCGTGGCAGGTCTATGAGCTGGATTGCCTCCACTCTAGCTGGATCAATGCGAATACCATCTTTGGAGATGATATGTCCCAACAGCTTGCCTTCATCCATAGCGAAGAGGCACTTCTTGGGATTGAGAGAAATTCTGAACTTTCTGCATCGCTGAAAAACAACTCTCAAATGGTACAAATGCTCTTCATCTGATCCTGAAAACACTGTCAAATCATCCAAATAAACAACCAGAAAAACATCTTTTTCATTTGCAAAGGCGATGTCCATTGCACGTTGGAAAGTAGCTCCTACATTCTTCAGTCCGAAAGGCATTTTGGCATACTGGAAGGTTCCCCAGGGTGTTATGAAGGCATTTTTATCTTGGTCCTTCTCATGCACCAAGATTTGGTTGTAGCCTGAGTAGCCATCAAGTAATGACATCCTGGATGCTCCAACTACTCTCTGCAGAATATGGTACATTTTCGGAAGTGGATAATTATCCTTTAAGAAAGCCTTATTCAAGTTCCGAAAATCTATGCACAACCTTATTTCTCCAGTCTTCTTACGTACCAGGACCAAATTTGAAATCCAGTTAGAAAATCTAATGGGGACTATGATACCAGCTTTGTATAATCTGTTTACCTCTTTTTCAATGGATGGCAGTAGCTTCGGATTGATTCTTCTCAGCTTCTGTCTGAATGGCTTTTGATCTGGCTTGATAGGAATAGTATGCTGGATTATGTTCCTATCACACACTTTCAAATCTGAATAATCCCATGCAAATACATCAGAAAATTCGGAAAGCAACTTCACATACTTATCCTTCGCTTCAGGGGACAATGTCTTTGACAATTTCACAAACTTGGGCTGATCAGGTGTTCCAAGATTCACATCTTCAACTCCTTTCTCTGTGGGCACCAGGCTTGGCTTCTTTGCAACATCGTCCTGATCAAACAGCTCCTCTAGAGGTATGAGACCTCTAGGAATTACATTATCTTTTAGCTGCAATATGTCCATCTAGTTTGTTTCCATTTCTTGATCATCCACCACATACTCACCTTCTATGAGAGTGTCCTTGAATTTTCCATCACCCTGCAAAAATGCATTTATCTCATTATCATCCCAAAATACTTGCCAATACCTCAAATTATCCGGAACAACAGGCCTATGTTTGACATGGATTTCGAATTTGTTGCTGGAGTTCATTGGAATTTTCAGGTTACTTGCAGTAGTTGCAAGAGAATCAGCAATAAGATTCTGCATCCTGGGCACTGTTGTCAAAGTGTACTCTGGGAATGTCTTCAAAATGTATAGAACTGCATTTCTGTATGCCCTCAGTCTTGGATGTTTATCTTGGTACATTCCTTTCACCTGCTTGATTATTAACTTAGAGTCACCATACACAGAAATCCTTTTTGCCTTCAACTTCTTCAAGATTTTGAGGCCTGCAATCAGAGCTTCATACTCTGCTTCATTGTTAGAGCATTCAAAAGCCAACTTGTAAGCACATACTCTAACATTACTAGGGACCTTATCAGGTTGAAAAATAGGACTCCTAATCCATATTCCAATGCCAGCTCCATCCTTACCAACAGCTCCATCAAAATCCATACTCCACAGACCTTCTTCTTCTTCTTGTAGATGTTGAAAATTTGTTTCTTTCTCTTCTTTGCCTTGGTTGATTTCTAGCTGTTCATTATCCATTTGCTGCTGGTAGGCAGAAGGCTCAGAAGTACTTGCTGCTTTGTCTTTTTCCTGTTTGAGGATTTCTCTGAAATTTTCTGAAATCTCAGGTATCTCCTCCACTCATACCAACTGAACATCCTCATCATTTAAACCACCATCTGAATATAAGAAAAAAGACTCTAAATCTATGTGTACTGCATTGATGGGATGATTTACTGGCTTGTCTTTGCTAGTGATCATGTATTTCATTTTATTTTCCCTATATAACTTTCTCAACTGCCCAAACACAGGGATTGTGGCATAGGAGAAATCAAGCTGTATGGTCCCCTTAAGTTTGGCACCCCAAGACCTAGATAGGAGCATTCCAAACCTTGGTGGGACATCAGCAACAACTACATCCATCAAGACATTTTTGGCTGGGATTTGATCTAAAGACACTACTAAATCTTTGATGAGACCAATACAATGGACCCTACTTGAATCAAAAGAGTACAAATCATGGTATTTTCTAGTAACATCAAGGCCTAACTTCTCCATGACAGCTTTGGGCATTAAATTATGGGAGGCCCCAGAGTCTAACATGGCATTATGCAAGATAAAATCATGTAACCTAAGACTGAGGTAAAAGGGGGGAACTTCATTTTCTTCAGACTCTTGTGTGGCTGGACCAAAAATAAGTTCGGGGTATTCATCCTCCACATTAACCATATCAGAAAGAGGGTTAATTTGCATGACTTTAGACACCTGATTTTTATATACACTATTCTTTACCAACTTGGTCAAGGGCACGGACACTTTCAACTTGGAAATTTCATTTTCTAAATTAAAGGAGGGAGCTTTTTCTACCTCTTTAATAGGAGGGTCTTTCTTCTCCATTTGTTCTCTCGCTATTCTGCTGGCCTTTTTCTTTTGCGGCGTTCTTGGCTGTGGGTGCTTTGCTGGATGAAGGATTGGCCGGCTCTTTTCCTTTCTTCTGTGCCTCGTCCTTCATTTGTAGTTCTTTTCTCCTTTGAATGGGGCTGATGGTGACATTTCTGTTCCTTAGAGAATACTGCCCTTGCTGGGCTGACAACGCGTTCATATAACCTCTCTAGTAGTCATCAGATTCCTTTTCTAACACCACGTCATTGGCCAAAATGAAATTTTCATCCCCTTGAATGTCTGGAGTCGCCACTATGTATTCTTCGTCTTTTGTGAGGAAAATGGGTGCACCATCAGCTGTTAAAAAATGATTGGTTTCAAACAGAGGACCATCGTCGTCTGAGTCAGTCCCTTGCACATAGTTTTGCTGTAACGGTGTTTTAATTGGCTATTGTGGTGCCGCTTGGTCCTGCGCCCTTTGTTCTCTCTGTCTAATTCTGAATTGCGTTTGCTGCTGTCCTCTAAAATTTGGATTTCTTATTTGAGTTTCGGGTCTGTCGGAAATTGTCAAACGCTCAACCATCTTTTCCATTGTATGAATTAGAGTGTCCATTCTGCTGTCCGAAGTGGAGGCTTCCTCTTTCACCATGACTTTCTTTTCGGTTCTAGCTCGAGCTCTTCTGGTCAACAGATTAGCTTCAACGCTTACTGCTATTTTTTGCATTTCTTCAAGAGACGGTGGATCTCTTTCACGCAGCTGATATGCCATATCGACATCAAAACCATTCGGAAACTTTAGCATAGCTGAATCCACGGGTGGTTTGAGGTTGGCTGGAATAGCATTGTATGCAGCATTGAATCTTAAACAATAATCTTGCACAGTTTCATCCACATTTCTTTTCATATTCTCATATTCAGACAGAATTTGGTGTGGGTTCCTTTTCACCTCCCATCGGTCTAGGAACTGTGTGTGTAACTCTTGCAAAGTGTGAATGGAGCCTGCTGGTAAAGCTCTGAACCACTTTCTCACTTCTCCTCCGAAGCTTTGAACAAACAACCTGGTTGCTACATTCTCTTCTTCCACTTCATGCAATTCAAAAAAGTCATTCATCTTGTCAACATGCTGCTGGGCTGTAATGCCCTGAGTGGCATCAAAGATAGCAATTTTACTCTGATAATCAGCAGGCATATCATTGAGAACCTGAGGTAAAACCAAGGGTGCATACCGGGCAACCATATTTCTGGGAGGATTTACCACAACGTTTGTAATGTTGGAATTTGAGGTAGGTGTTGATGGAGGAGATGAAAATTGGGAATTGATTGATGGGAATGATGATGAATCAGGAGGATGGAATGCTGCGCCTGATGATTCTGAAGGCTCAGGAATATAAGTTGCAGTGATGGACTGAGGCGAATTCAAAATGTAGTCATCAATGGAAGAATTTGCTCTCTGAACTTCAATATCTACAAGAAACTCTGGATCTAAAACCGTGTCTTCAAGTGCAGTTTCAGACTTACTTCTAAACAAAGAAAGCTCAAAATTCTCATCAAAAGAAATCTCCTCTACAAAAAAACATTCACTGGGCCAAGTATGGGACCTGAAAATAGGTGTAGGACTTGGCGATCCCTCTTGTCTTCTGACTATTCTTGGGATAAGATTCGGATTTTCGAACACAGGGGGAGGATTTGGATTAGGATTAGCCCTTGTATATCTTCTTGAAGCCAGTGTGGTCAACTTACTACTATACAATATTTATATCAGCCTAGAAAATTCTGAAATATCATCATCGAGAATTTGCAAGAAAAATATTACTGGGGTGATAAATCTTCTATGCAAAAGTTTGTAATTGCTTCCCCAGCGGAGTCGCCAGAGATGTTAGCACCCAATCTGAACCTTAGGCTGAAAAAGGCAAATCAGGGTAAAAACTAAACCACGCTCAGCCTTGTAGCTAGCCCTACAAGGACAGGAGAGGGCTCTCTCCGTAGAATGGATATTCAATAAAATGGTAATGAACTGGTTTTAGGCTAGGTATATAAATGGGAAAAATAGTTTTGATGAATTACTGAAATTTTAGGGATGTATGGGACAAGAGGATAGTATGAACTGAGAAATTAAATCGGGATACAGAATATTTCATAGGGCAAGATAGGCAAGAGGTTTAGCAATCAAATCTAAATAAGATGAAATGGAAAGACTGTTGAGAAGCTGAAAAGGGCATAATAAATGAATCCTTTTCAAACAGAAGAAAATACACAGAGTATGAATGATTCCCCAAGGCAGAGCATATAAAATGGATTCTACCTTTCTAACTTGAAAACATTCAAACTGGAGATGTTAATGAATGAATGGTGTAACATAACAATGTACATATGAAACATAAAGGAGAAACATATGCTAAAACTCATACCACATGAATCCCATAAATCAGAGCTGCATCACTTTATTTAATTCCCTGCCAAACTGTACAATGGAGCGTAGAGCTCACTGCCACACTATTCCCCTACTTTTGAGTTTTTAGACCTCAGACTTTTCCCCTTTGCAAATAATTATAATTTGCAATAAATAGACGAATTTTGCCGGAATACAAATCGATGGAAGGGGAGAAATCACAACTGAAGATAGAAGGCCAAAAGCCATCAGTCTCTTCGTAAAGGAAGAGCTGCATTACATCTGGCCAGTGAGAAGGCTAAAAATTGTAACGTAGATTTCTCGACAACGTAACTGAAGATGTGACTGTTACAATTTGGGTCTCGGCCTCTGGCTGTCGCTTTGCTTTCCATTATTCCTTTTGAATAATTGGCTTTTAATAAGATGCCGTTGCAGTAAACTGGAATAAACTGAAATAATGCCTTTACGTGAAGGGAAATAGTGAATAAGAAGGAAGGGAGAGGAGGCGGGACCAGCATCTTAATCGCAATCGGGATCGGGGAGCGGGAAAATATATACAAAATAAAACTTTCGATGCGGTTGGATTAAACCATGGGAAGTCCTTTAATAAATGTAATAAAATGCGATTTTGGGACTTACAAAGGGGAAAGGGCCTTTATATTATAATGGGGAGTAAGTGTTGTATGGTGGGCCCGGGGATAAAATCGCAATCGCAATATTGGAATTTGCGATGGGAATTTGCGACGGGGATTTTGCGACGGGAATTTTGCGATGGGAATTTGCGATGGGAATATTGCGATGGGAATTTGCGATGGGAATTTGCGATGGGAATTTTGCGATAGGAATTTGCGATGGGAATATTGTGATGGGAATTTGCGATGGGGATTTTGCGACGATCACACATCGCACATCGCAAATTCCACATCAATAAGACACTTGAATCTCTAAACTTGCGATCTTGCGATTTTGCGCTAAAGTGGTGGGGTTTATATATATGATATAACTTTGTTATAAAGTTTGTGGGGTATTGGTCGGAGAAGTGTTTAAGGGGAGGGACTTTGTAATATGAAGTTTTTTATTATAAAGTCTAAAGGCATGGAGGGGAAGTGGTTGGGTAATAAAATCGCATATTTTATTAAATGATTTACAATGCGATATTATAATTGGAAGGGGGAAGGAAGGGGTTTTTAAAGGGATTTGAACATAAATTTAAAGGGGAAACATGGGAAATAGGTGGGGCTTATGGAATAGAGGGATTTTACTTCACTTAAGCACCAAATTCAATCCAGAAGCCAGATTTGAGAGTGTAGTATACCGTTGGAAAGCTCTTTCCGGGCTCTTTCAAATGGATCTGCTTTGAAGATGATTTGGCGCTGAGCATACTGCAGAAAAATTCTCTGAAGGCAGAGACATCACTTTGTGGATATAACATCTTCTGAATTGTGGCTGAAAGGAAAAGTATCATGTCTTCACCTCAAAACATGGTTTTGAGGTGAAGCTTGCATCAAACCAAACAAATTATATATTTGATTTTCCTGGTGCTATGAATTTGTATTTATTGACTTCCTCATGACTTCGCTGATATTTATTTGACACTTGAATCATTAATTTGACCATGGCGAGACCTTAGAGACTAATGAGACCCATCCTATGACCTACTAATATGATTTTGAGAATGAAAGTGGCAAATGACTGAAGATCATAGGAAGGAAAATCAGCAAGTACCTCATGAGGGAAAACTGGTAACAAATTACTACCATAAATGAATCCATGACCTAACGGAATGGCGAAATTGATTATTATGGGACTCCTAATATGCAAATGCAAAAGAGCAATTTTGATCACTAATGGTAGTATGAATAGAGTGACACTAACACTGCCGAAGTGCGATGTGCGATGATGGTGGGACCTAATCGCAATGCGCACATCACAAATGTTAAAATTACAAGTTCTAAGGAAAAGGTAAGACCGACGAAATGTGAAGTGCGATATCAGAGCGGATGCGATGTATTCCAGAACCAAGATCTAAGCATTTTCAGGTCCAAGGGAACGATTTTTTATGCTGTTTTGTGTGAAAAAAGGGTCAAGTTTGGCATATGAGGTTTGAATCTCATTTCATGAAGAAATAAGGTTAAACACAGAGCATGGCTGAAACTTCACGGAAGCAAAGAAATAGACCGAAAAGGGGCAACTCAGGCAAAGGGAATTTGTGTAGAACTATTATGGTATACCAGCAGAAATGAAAAGGTAGCAAAAACACATCAGCACAGTTACTAATCAATGAAAGTAACCAGCACTGCACCAGACTTAATTACCCAACGCTGGTTTTCTGAGGAGCAGGGCCAGATTTCAGCAATATTTTATTTGTTTCCTCTTCAGCATTACAAAGCCAGTTTCTAACCACTCTGTAATAAATAATGGACTGCTAAAATCCACTGTTGGAGGCTAAGCTTGTCTTATCACCGCTTGCATGTTTCCACTTGTCCATTTTTTCTTGAACGTAATCATTGCAGTAAAAAGATTAAACCGACTTAAGTTTTTTATAAATATTGTATGCATTAGCAGTATGAGGGAGGCCCAGAAGGGGAAAAACCATTGCAATAGATTTTTCTGGTTGTAAGCACTCTATTTTGGATGAATGAATGAGTATGTTTTTTTTCCAGATTCTTGTGTTATGATCTGTGGTGAAGTGCTTCTCCCATGTAATTTGTGATTCTTCTGATTTACATACTGTTTTCTTTCTTTACTGCCGATAGAAATTTTTGTGTAGGATTTACCATAGGGTACCCTGCTCGGTCTTGAAATAGTACATTATGTTTCCCTCTAAGACTTGGAGGTAGAATTTAGAGACGGTCTGCTCTGCATCCATGTTGAGACCGGAATGTAGAATTCAGAGAAAGTCTACTCTGCATTCCTATCAAACCTTAATCTCCTCCTCTTTTCCATTTCACAAGTTGTAAAGATCCATTGACATGGCTAGCTTTCCTGGTTGCACCTGACCTCAATTATTCATCTATTTGAGTGTGTTTACACCTGTTCGACTCCATAGCCCATTGGGCCTCCTTTTCTACCTGAACCAAATCTTCAAACAAACCCTCATTTCTATAACTGGCCTAATATCAACACTTATATTTATCAAGTTAAATCATAAAACAGAGAGACCCCTCTCTGAGCCCAGGAAGGCTAGGTCCTGGACTCCAAAGATGGTTTGATGTTTTACTCTGTGGTTCTGTCTTCAGCCTTCAGAAATTATAGAGTGACATCAGGCACACTTTGTCAGATTTACAGAACCCTTATTCAGTCAGCAACATCCATAATTCTCAATCAACCAATCACTGATCATATTTATACATAATCAATTAGAGTATAAAAAATATTCAAACAATCCATATCTACATGAAGACTTCATTGACAGACAACATAAACACAACATAAATGATCAGACATTTTCTTCAGCAATCTTCAGAAAGAACCCTAACTTCCATACATGATTTTGCTGAAATGAACCCACGGGTATAAACGCTTTTCACCATGATGAATGAGCGCATAGATCTGTAAGTATTATAGGGCAGTGCAACACTTTAAAGCAGTAAAATTGCTCATTTCATATCATTTACTTCAGCAATTATGCACTAGACCACATATATAAAAAACTTATAAACAAATCATGCAAATACATATTCATTTTAGGTCTAGATATCCTTATCCATTATTGTATTTATGAGTGCATCAAAATATTATATATATCTATTGAATATAGCCCAATCCATGTAGATATACTTCAGATTGAAGTATTCATTCAATGCACATTCACTTGCACCTCCTTGCACTATGATCTTCTCCTCCTTATATAGATTGAGCCTTAGCCAATACCATGAGTCGCTGGTATTCTTAGACGGGATAAAATAGCCATTATTGCGCTTAATATTGTGGGAAAATACCATGGTAAAGACCCTTGGTATTGTGAAAAGTAGTGCGCCAACACATAAGCAGCTTTGCTTTTTCCTACTCACATGTACAAGTTACTTTTCTTCATAAAAATTGTGTATACACAAATTCTAGATATATACACGAATTGGCTTCATTGAACCTACGTATGTACGTGGCTTCCCTTCATCAAACCTGCATATATTTCTTGAAATTTTACCCTCATCATTCCTCTGTCGCTGACTGGTATTCCCTTCTCTATCACATCTGAACTGGCCTATAGATACATCAAGTTTACATCTTCAACAAATAGGTTTCTATCAAAAGGAAACACATTGAGTAGGTTGTCATCAAGGACAACATATTACATCATAATGCCAACAATATCCCCCTTTGGACTTGATGGCAACAATGTTGGTGTTTGATCACCAAAACTTGTATATACCTATTAGACACAAGAAATCATCAGCATTATTCAAACACCAAGATACTCTCCCCCTTTGACATCAAGGGAAAAGGGCGAACTGATACAAGAATTCCGAGATCTGCACTGCATTATACATACCATACTTCCCCTGAAAACATGCTGAAGCTTCAAAACATATTTGCAAGAATCTATAACCTTTCCTATCACCAAGTACACATTCATAAATTAATTACCCAACCAAGTGGGGTTACATATTTGACTCAATTACCCAACCAAGTGGGTTTTTATTATTTACTCAAGCACCCAACAAAGTGGGTTTACAAATTTGAAAAAGTCCCTACATGAATGAATATGACAACTTTTTCATCATAGGTCTCAACATGACCCTTACATCAAATTACAGATATGATTTTATAACCAAGACCAAAGGGCCTCAATAGAGAGAGATAGTTGAACACACTTCAGTAACCAAAAAAATGCCAACAATGCATTATATCTAGCTAATGATCCCCCTAAAATTGTCCATCTTGAACATTTTCAACAACTAATTCATCAAAGAATCTTCATCAAACAGATAACAAATAAGAAAATTCAGCTTGAAAAACCATACCCGCAGCTATACCCATCACTGCCAAATCATATCAGTCAGAAACATGACGAAGAATATTCTTGAAGGCTGACCCACCAATTTTATGACAGAAGAATCCATACGTGACTGTATAGAGTGAAACTCGTGAATATACATGACTATCCGTCACGAAAGCTACTTACCGAATTGAATCTTCTGAAATCAAACAGAGCAGATAATTGAGGCAAAGACAACTCCAAGATTCACTAAGATATTCAAATGCTTCTATGGGAAGAGGTTTAGTGAATATGTCAGCAACTTGTTCTTTGGAGGGAACATACTCCAATTTAACCTTTTTCTCAAGCACTTGTTCTCGTAAAAAGTGATACTTGATAGGTGTTAGTGTCAGTTTTTGCATCCTTCCACCAGTGATCAACTAAAATCTTTTCACGTCATATCAGGGTCCAATTTTGAAATTTTTGTCATTCCATTAGGTCATCATGAAAAAATTTGGTCACTTGGTGCAGATTGAGGTTTGATCTCACTCCTTTCAAAATTTATAACTTGTTGGCTCATTTCACCACTTTGCCGAGTGTACCATCAATCATGAGTTGTTATCATCCTTTTAGTCATTTTCATCATGGTTTCATTCAGTTAGAGTACCCATTAGGTCTTAGGGTTTCGAAGGTCATCAAATCACCATTTCATTGCATAAAATCCCAACAAATGAAGGATTCAAGAGATTGATTGATGAGAGGTATTTTCTAAAAGATCTCCAAGGGGTTACATCTCAACTTCCCATGAGGTGTAAGGAGGAGTACTTGCTTTGTGAGATTGGTAGTCTTCATTGGGGGGATACCAAAGGAGAAAATTATTGGAGGCATCCACATTTGGATGAAGGGAGGTGGATGGAGAGCAAGAGGTTGGTGAGCCACTTGTAGATCTATGACACATGGCAGCAAGAATCAAATCTGCGCTGGTTACTCTTGAGAGAGTTTTTCGATCACGAGACATATCCTTCTTTTAAGGGTATGAGGTTGGAAGACAGTTGGCAGGGCACTAGCATCATATGGCAGCCTAGAGGTTGGATGTATCATGTTGATTTGATCCTCTTCACATCAATCAACATATTTTCACCTCATGATTTGTATGATGAAGGTGTAAGAGGGCAGCAAGAGTCAAAATTGTTGTGGCTTCTCCTGGGAGAGTATGGGCAGAAATTTTCCCATAATTTTCATGATGTTTCTGGAAAGAAGGAAGGCACATTCAAGGTCCAAGGAGGCTACCCATCATCATTGAAAGATTATGAGAGACTTCCATGTAGGAAGGAGGTCTTCTCACATAGCAGCATGATGGTGGATGGCTTTGGCATATGAAATTCCAAAAGGAGAAGCCATGGAGTGACAAGAGCCTTGTTACTAAGGGCTATAGCGCTGTCACTTGAGAGCATGTTTCTATTGATGGAGTGTTCCAAAAGGGGTATTCACCCTCTCTTCTTGCAGATTTTTATGAGAAGATTCTCATGGGAGAACTCACTCATGGACCTCACCTTCAGCTCACACATGATGCATGGTAAGAAATACATTTATGTGCTTTTTTATTACGCTATTGAGTATTTTTATTTTCTCACCATATGTAAACAGTGCATTTCTCCACAAGAGAGCAAGATTATTTATGGGTTTCATGGTCACTTTAGGGCCAAAATTTGTGATGATGATAGCCCATCTCTACATGACTTTGGGCAAGTGTTTTATTGTTTTGATTTTATACATCTGATATATATTAATGATTACTACTTCATAGTAGATGAGCTAACATGCATAGCTAAAAAGTCCTTGGAGGACAACTTGCCACTTGATGCTCAGAATCAGCAGTTGAAAAGACTACATTGTATCCACCAGAGAGACCATGTGTATCATCCAAACTTACACATAACCTTAAGCCATTTTCTGATTTGGATTCCATATGGTGATGATGTGCCATTCATCTTGTATGGAATGGTTTGGGTTGGCATGGCTCATTATTTTGGAGGAAGGGTCCTTGGAGACTCAATCTTCTTCTTGCCATTGGAGGGCAATCATGTTGCAACCCAAGATCAGCATGCCCTCTACAATTATCATAAGTGGAGAGGAGGATAGAGTGGGATAGGCCTTCTTGCCTATCATGTTCATTTATTCAGCCCACCTACATTGCAGGAGCCAAAGGTGGAGGAGATTCTTCATGAGTTGCCATGTTGGAGGGTGACTCACTTCATATGGTTGATAGGTTGGGGGTGGAGGTTTCACTTGGGAATGAGAGTTTCCAGTGCACTTCAAACTCCATGACTTGAGAGGACCTCTAGATAGCACATATTTGTCTCCTTGAGTATGTTACTTTTGCATGATGATAGCTATTTGGGATGTGCACCAAATGCTGATTTATTTGCTTGGGAGAGGCACTATGGAGTTCCATTGTTGAGACAACATATTATTCTTTGGGGGAGTTCATCATATGTGGATGCTACATGAAGAGGAAGGGAGACTTTCCAGTTCTATCCTTGCAATTGCTTGAGGACAAGCAACATTTGGGAGGGGAGGACTGTAATATTCTTAAAATTAGCATGCAGCTAATGGGAATATTAAATTTTGTTCCTTGCACTTAGTAGGTGAATAAATGGGTGAAAGAGACCCATACTTGTCTTGTGTTGGCATAAAATCCCTCTTGATGTGAAAAGGGGATGACTTAGTGGCTGGATTTTGCACTTCCCATGTGTGAATAGGAAAAGAATCATGTTGATTCAGTCAAGTTGACCAAGTCAACAGCACAGCATGGAGGAGCAGTCTTGAAAGAGCTACAACACAGTTTTGGAGGGAAAGGATTCACACGGTGATTGGAAACCCTAATATGTGGGACCCAAGGTGAGGAGGCTCACAAGCAATATAAGGAGGAAGATAGCAGAATTTTGGGGTTAGCTTGTGGATCATTATTTTTGGTCTGCTTAGACTATTGAGCATTCTTCAACTGTTGAGTTGAGTATGTAGTGCTGTTCAGCACAAGGCATTCCTGCTTAGGAATTCCTTCTCCTTCATTGAGTGATCTCTTGGAGGGGTTCTATTCTTAATTTCCCACATCCGGGCTTAAGGCCAAGCATCCTCCTTCAGCCACAATGTTATTTCTGCAGAGAATGGTGTTGTGTTGCAGGGTGTTGCAGTGGGAAACTCACAACACCGGCTCTTGAGCTTATCTTTCAGAGGTGGGAGCTCCCCTTTCTTTGCAAGATCTATACAAGAGATTCCAGGGCACATTTTACATGTTGGCATGTGGCCAAATCAGTTCCCATCCACTACAATGTAGTTTACTGGAGAAACTGCATCATTTTCACGGGTGTTGCAGCAGTAGGGTTTGATCTCTTGCTTGTGAGCTTTTTCCTTGGAGAAAGGGCCAACCCTTCTCCCAGAAAGCTCTGTACTTTATTATTCTTCTGTCACTTGTATATTTCAGTCACATTTATTCAGTGCTGCAGTAAAACTACATTTTTCAGATCCAGATCTGTAGATATGAATTTTTATACATTTTATTCTCAAGAACCCCTTGCCAGGTTACTCTTGTTTTGTATAAAAGGAAAGGAATCTCCTTTTTCTCAGCCATTGATGCATTGTATACTCCAAATCCATTTTGTATCATCATTTTCTGCATAAACCCCCATAAAAATAACGATGTTCTTGCTTTAGTACTTTCTGCATGAGATAGGCTATTGGGTTTGGGCTTATGTGAGGCATATTGACTTGGGGAGATCTGTTTATATTGGCTAGAGTGATTTGTTTCACCTCTAAATCTGCATGTGAGTTGTATATGATGTATTCTAAGGGATCCAAATCCCATTCCTCATAGGTATAGCGTTATTTTATGAAGACAACTGTTTTATGCCCTATATTGTTGCATTTCCCCACTTGGGAAGGAGGATATAGGCCATATGCTTGCTGAGGTTCTTTCATCTGCTGGTGAGATGTTATTTTACATCTAGTGAGCTGATAGACATTTCCATGCTCATGATTTGTATAGAAAATCCCTGTTTTGGGATATTACAGTGGTATCAGAGCAACTTTCTTGGCTCAGCTTGTGGATTTCAAATCCAATCAGAAGATAAGAAGAAGAGGAGAAAAAAATTATGGAGAGGATGAGATTACTCTCATCGATTTTTAGATCGAAGAGAAAATAAGAAAGATGCAATGAAACTCCTAAAGGGTTTCAAGAAGGAGAGAGATGTAGTGAGACCTCTTGAAGATTTCAAGAGGAAGAAGAAGATCCATGCACTTACTGTTCTCATAGAGGGAGTGGAGAGCAAGAAGACCACTTATAACATGAGATCCTGAGTGGGTATTTGGCAGAATACAAGTGCCAACCTAGGGCTCCCAAAGAGACCCTAGATTTTCCAAAGTTTATTCGACTAAGAGAAGAAAGAAGACCATGCAGTAAGAGAATGATAAGAGGCAATAGATTCTCGTTGTCTACATTTGATGGATCACTCAAGTGTGCAGCAGAAACTTGGGTGATGAAACTAGAAGAATTTTTCCTACTGCACCCAGTAATGGAAAAAGAGGCTGTGGAGATCTCAACGCTGCACTTGAAGGGCAAGGCAAGCTCTTGGTGGTTCAGCCATGGAAGTCATGCAAGAGTACATATTTTTGCTTATTTCACTCATCAGATAATAAGAAGATTTGGTAGTAGAGGATCAGAGGAGGAGGGGTTCTCTTCTCCATTTGAGGAGCCTTGTACCAACGCTGTCACAATCATGGAGGGGCAGCCATCTGCAATAATAGTTGGATTAGCCAACACATTGAAGAGAGGAACCGTTGCAACAATACAAGAGGTTCCAAAGACTCACCAAGGTATGCATGTATTTCCATTTCCGATCATTTCAGAGAATCTTATGGGAAACCTTGGAAATTTGTCTTCACATGGTCTAGGATCAAAACACATTGCTGTAGTGGAGCAACAAGCTTGCACAACGCTGTGCAACTTGGGATTGATCGAAGAGGGGATGAAAATCCATTCCTTTGCACCTTTATTGAGTTGCATGCAGCATAATGGTTTAGGGTGCAAGATTGGGGGAGGCACGATGAATGTTGAGTCACTTCCTATTGGTGTTTGGCCCTCAACACACTTGGATTCTTTTGGATTCAAGAGATTGATTGAAAAGAGATATTTTCTGAAAGATATCCAAGGGGTTACATCTCAACTTCCCATGAGGTGTAAGGAGGAATACTTGCTTTGGGAGATTGGTAGTCTTCATTGGGGGGATACCAAAGGAGAAAATGATTGGAGGCATCCACATTTGGATGAAGGGAGGTGGATGGAGAGCAAGAGGTTGGTGAGCCACTTGTAGATCTATGACACAGGGCAGCAAGAAGAAAATCTGTGCTGGCTACTCTTGAGAGAGTTTGTCCATCATGAGACATATCCTTCTCCTAAGGGTATGAGGGTGGAAGATAGATGGCAGGGAACTAGCATCATATGGAAGCCTAGAGGTTGGATGTATCATGTTGATTTGATCCTCTTCACATCAATCAACATATTTTCACCTCATGATTTGTATGATGGAGGTGTGAGAGGGCAACAAGAATCAAAATTGCCGTGGCTTCTCTTGGGAGAGTATGTGCAGAAATTTTCCCATACTTTTCATGATGTTTCCAGAAAGAAGGAAGGCAAATTCAAGGTGCAAGGAGGCTACCCATCAGCATTGAAGGATTATGAGAGAATTCCATGTAGGAAGGAGGTCTTCTCACATAGCAGCATGATGGTGGATGGCTTTGGCATATGGAATGCCAAAAGGAGAAGTCATGGAGTGACAAGAGCCTTGTTACTAAGGCCTACAGCGCTGTCACTTGAGAGCATGTTTCTATTGATGGAGTGTTCCAAAAGGAGTATCCACCCTCTCTTCTTGCAGATTTTTATGAGACAATTCTCATGGGAGAACTCACTCATGGACCTCACCTTCAAATCATACATGATGCATGGTAAGAAATACATTTATGTGCTTGTTGGATACCCTATTGAGTATTTGTATTTTCTCACCATATGTAGACAGTGCATTGCTCCACAAGAGAGAGATTATTTATGGGTTTCATGGTCATTTTAGGGCCAAAATTTGTGATGATGATAACCCATCTCTACATGAATTTTGGCAAGTGTTTTATTATTTTGATTGTATACAACTGATCTATATTACTGCTTACTACTTCATAGTAGATGAGCTAACATGCATAGCTGAAAATTCCTTGGAGGACAACTTGCCACTTGATGCTCAGAATCAACAGTTGAAAAGACTGCGCTGTATCCACCAGAGAGACCATGTGTATCATCCAAACTTACACATAACCTTCAGCCATTTTCTGATTTGGATGCCATATGGTGATGATGTGTTATTCATTTTGTATGGAATGGTTTGGCTTGACATGGCTCATTATTTTGGAGGAAGGGTCCTTGGAGACTCAATCTTATTCTTGCCATTGGAGGGAAATCATGTTGCAACCCAAGATAAACATGCCCTATAAACTTATCATAAGTGGAGAGGAGGACAGTGTGGGATAGGTCTTCTTGCCTATCATGTTCATTTATTCAGCCCACCTACATTGCAGGAGCCAAAGGTGGAGGAGATTCTTCATGAGTTGCCATGTTGGAGGGTGACTCACTTCATATGGTTGATAGGTTGGGGGTGGAGGTTTCACTTGGGGATGAGAGTTTCCCATGCACTTCAAACTCCATTCCTTGAGAGGACCTCTAGACAACACATAGTTGTATCCTTGAGTATGTTACTTTTGCATGATGATAGCTATTTGGGATGTGCATGAAATGTTGATTTATTTGCTTGGGAGAGGCACTATGGAGTTCCATTGTTGAGACAACATCTTATTCTTTGGGGAATTTCATCATATGTGGATGCTACAGGAAGAGGAAGGGAGACTTTCCAGTTCTATCCTTGTAGTTGCTTGAGGACAAGCAACATTTTGGAGGGGAGGACTGTAATATTCCTAAAATTAGCATGCAGCTAATGGGAATATTAAATTTTTTTCCTTGCACTTAGTAGGTGAATAAATGGGTGAAAGAGACCCATACTTGTCTTGTGTTGGCATAAATTCCCTCTTGATGTGAAAAGGGGATGACTTAGTGGCTGGATTTTGCACTTCCCATATGTGAACATGAAAAGAATAATGTTTATTCAATCAAGTTGACCAAGTCAACAACGCAGCATGGAGGAGCAATCTTGAAAGAGCTACAACGCAGTTTTGGAGGGAAAGGATTCACATGGTGATTGGAAACCCTAATAGGTGGGACCCAAGGCGAGGAGGCTCACAAACAATATAAGGAGGAAGATAGAAGACTTTTGGGGTTAACTTATGGATTATTATTTTTGGTCTGCTTATACTATTGAGTATTCTTCAGCTGTTGAGTTGAGTATGCAGTGTTGTTCAACACAAGGCATTCCTGCTTAGGAATTCCTTATCCTTCATTGAGTGATCTCTTGGAGGGGTTTTTTTCTTCATTTCTGACATCCGGGCTTGAGGCCAAGCATCCTCCTTCAGCCACATCATTATTTCTACAGAGAATAGTGATGTGTTGCAGGGTGTTGCAGTGGGAGACTCACAACACTAGCTCTTGAGCTTATCTTTCAGAGGAGGGAGCTCCCCTTTCTTTGCAAGATCTGTACAGGAGATTCCAGGGCACATTTTACATCTTGGCATGTGGCCAAATAAGTTCCCATCCACTACAGCGCAGTTTACTGGAGAAACTGCCTCATTTTTAGGAGTGTTGTAGTAGCAAGGTTTGATCCCTTGCTTGTGAGCTTTGTCCTTGGAGAAAGGGCCAACCCTTCTCCTGGAAAGCTCTGTACTTTATTCTTCTTCTGTCACTTGTATATTTTAGTCACATTTATTCATTACTACAGTAAAACTATGTTTTTCAGATCCAGATTTGTAGATCTGCATTTTTATACTTTGTATTCTCAAGAACCCTTTCCCGGGTTACCCTTGTTTTATATAAAAAGAAAGGAATCTCCATTTTCTCAGCCATTGATGCATTGTATACTCTAGATCCATTTTTTCTTATCATTTGATGCATAAACCCCCATAAAAATAATGTTGTTCTTGCTTTAGTACTTTCTGCATGAGATAGGCTATGGGGTTTGAGCTTATTTGAGTCATATTGACTTGGGGAGATCTGTTTATATTGGCTAGAGTGATTTGTTTCACCTCTAAATCTGCATGTGAGTTTTATATGATGTATTCTAAGGGATCCAAGTCCCAGTCCTCACAGGTATAGCATTATTTTCTGAAGATAGTTGTTTTATGCCCTATATTGTTTCATTTCCCCACTTGGGAAGGAGGATATAGGCCATATACTTGCTGAGGTTCTTTCATCTGCTGGTGAGATCTTATTTTACATCTAGTGAGCTGATCTACATTGCCATGCTCATGATTTGTTGAAGCTCCAACTTTGGAATATCTTAAGATATTCTATTTGTTGTAGAAAATCCCTGTTTTGGGATATTACAGCTTGAGACACCTCATCAGAACTTCATCTATCAATTTTGAAGATTTTTGGGCAATTTTTCAAGTTTTTGGGTATTTTTTCAAATTTTGACAGACTTTTTGCACAATCAGCCTACAAAAAGCGTAGCATGGGCCACACTGCGCTTTTTGTGGAGGCCTCCAAATGAGAAAATATTTGCATATTTGGATTGAGAGTTATGTCTACATCAACATTTGGCTACTTCCACTAAAGAAACATAGATTTTGATAGGTGGAAATAGAAAAAAACCACTCAAAAACCACCTTTCTACCTCCTTTTTCAGCACTTCGTTGCACTTTTTTAGGAGTCTTGGGAGATTGCATTTTTTAGGAGCTTCACTCAATCATTTTCAGAGCTTGTGCACATTTTTGACAACTAGACTGGAATATTTTTCCAATGAGCCATCTTGGGCCCAATTTGGACTTCGTGAAGTCACTCAATTTTTTTTTTGATGGCATACATTAGGATTTTCACTAGTCACACTACGATTTTTCCAAGCACATTGCGTTTTTTCCGAGCACGTTGCGCTTTTTGCAATTCACTGATTTTTTTTCATAATTTTCTAGTTTTATCAGTTGATTGATGGGTTTCAAGGAAATTTGTTGATGTAATAGTGAAATATAAATGTAATTATGTCATAAATAGTTACTAGGGGTAGATACATAATGTAAATATGTAATTTTGGAAAAAGTGAATCGGTTTCATGAACAATAGGGATGAGTTGGCTAACCTCCCTAATCATTAGGATTACAGTTGAGCACTTTGGGGATCAACTCCACAATTCATGGATTCAACCCCTGAGAGTGGGAGAAGTAGTTTTTTGTCTATATATTTCATTTCCTTTCTCATTGCAAGGGTTGTATGATGTAGAATTTGATCATTGAACACTATTGTAATTAGACTTTTGGCAAGAAATAATAAATTGAGTTGCAGCTATTTTGATGGGATCCATGTGGTAATGTGATTTGACATTGTTTCTTATTATGTTTGCAAATGTTTGAATGTATTGTGATATCATATTCATGCCATCTCTAAATTTAATTGATTCCTAAGTGAGAAAGACATAATTCATTAGCTTATGCTCTCTTTTGGAGGAATAGTTACAATTTTGTTTCATCTTCTTCTAATTGAAAATAATTCATGTTTCCAATGCTCTTTTCTGAAACCCTAACAGTGTAAACCACTCCATCAAGATACCTTAATGTGTTAAAGTACTTTCCTACCTTGCCCCATCATATCTCTGCAATTCTGATCCTTATTTTCCCTGACCTAGTTCTTTTATGACCTATTCACCATACATCACCTAAAAATCAATAAACCAAACCTAGTGCTACTATACCTAGCCTAAAATATCAATGATCCAGTCATATTTGTTGTGATCTCATGGAGAGAGCCCTCTCCTTCCGAGTAGGGCTAGCTACTTGGAAAAATATTGGTTCGTGGTTACCTTTTATGATCTCTTCTCAGCCTCGGAGATCCTGTGGAGTGATAACAATAGTAATGTGCCTATTTTTGGAATGCATAACATGATTTTTCGAGATACTGATGGCACTTGTATTATCACATAGGATGGATATTGGAGGATAACATGTAATTTGAATATCTTTTAATGTGTGCATCATCCAAAGAATTTTTGTGCAACATGATGCAACAACCACATATTCTGATTCTGCTATAGATAAGGCAATGGAACTTTGTTTCTTGCTTAACCAAGATACTAATCGGGGCCTCCACTAGTGCTTTTTCGATCATCAAAATTTCCATCCCAGTTTGTATTTGTGTAAGCATGAAGAGTAAGATAAGCATTCTTGGATACCATAGACCAAAATCTTGAGTTCCTTGTAGTTATTTGAATATTATTTTTACGACCTGAAGATGTGACTCCTTTTGATTGGCTTGGAATCATCCAATAATCTCAACTGCATGCATGATATCCAGTCTATTCCCTCTTAGACAAAGAAGACTTCCAATCATAGATCTATACTCTGGTTGATTTAGCATGGGAGAATCATCATGAGAATTGAGGTTACATTCGGTCACCATTGGAGTGCTCACAGGTTTGTAGTCTTCCATCCCATACTTCTTCAGAATCTGCTTGATATATTTTTCTTGTGAGAGAAAGATGCCATATTTTTCTTATTGCACTTGTAAGCCAAGAAAATATTCTATTTCCCCATTTAAAGACATTTCAAATTCTTGCTGCATGAAAAAAGCAAATTTCTGACTCATGGATTCTTCATTAATCCCAAAAATGATGTCATCAACATAAACACCAATAATTAACATTGTATCATCCTCATTTTTTGTGTATAAGTTATTGTCTGCAGATCCTTTTGTGAAACCTTGTTGTTGAATATATTTATCAAGATGATAGTACCATGCTCATGGGGCTTGTTTTAGACCATATAGGGCCCTTTTAAGTTTGCAAACAAGTTTTTCATCATTTCTCGGAATGAATCCTTCTGGTGGTTCTATATAATCTTCTTCTTCCATATCACCATTAAGGAAAGTAAATTTTATATCCATTTGATAAACCTTGAATTGTTGAAAATTTGAAAATGCAAGAAACATTCTTATGGATTCAATTCTGGCTCTTGGTGCAAATGTTTCTTCAAATTCTATACCTTCTTGTTGAGCATACCCTTTACAAACAAGTCTAGCTTTGTTTCTAATTACATCTCCATTTTCATTTAACTTATTTTTTAATATCCACTTTCTTCCAATAAAATTTTGATCATGAGGTCTTGGAACCAATTCCCAAGTATTATTCTTTTCAATTTGATCTAGTTATTCATTCATGGCCTTAATCCAACATTCATCTTTACTAGCTTGATTTTCATTTTATGGTTCAATTGTGGATAATAGTGCTAGATAACTAGGAGATCCTACAAGTGTTCTTCTTGTTCGTACCCCTGATTCCTTTTCTCCCAAAATTTGAGATTCTAGATGATTCTTTTGAACATACCTGGATTGAGCCTTTTATCTTTCTGATGTATCTTCTTCTAATGCTTCATTAGGTTTTTCTTCTATATTATTGTGATTTTATGAGGGGAAACATTCATCATCATCATCCTCGTTTGTTTTTATTTCCCTTTTGGGAGCTGTGAGAGATTCATTAATCACAACATCAATACATTCAACAATCTTCCGAAGTCTCTTATTATAGCATAATTTGTATGCTTTACTTCTAGAAGAGTAACCAAGAAGTATTCCTTCATCTGCTCTAGGTTCAAACTTACCAAGTTTTTTGTCATTATTTTTTATATAAAATTTGCTTCCAAAAAATTTAAAGTGATTCACAATGGGAGTATTACCATACCAGAGTTCATAAGGATTTTTATCACTATTTACAAGAACATGAGCCTTGTTGAGAATATTTACTGCATTATGAGCATCTTCACCCCAAAAGGTGTCAGGAGTCCCAGATTCATCAAGCATAGCATGAGCCATTTGCTGAACTGTTCTATTCATTTTTTCTTGCATGCCATTTTGTTGCGGAGTTCTAACTACAGAAAATTGTCTTTTAATGTGACATTGTTCACAAAAATCAAAGAATTCATATGATATTTATTCTCCTCCTCTGTCAGATCTAAGACATTTGATTTTTAGATCTAATTCAATTTCAACTAAAGCTTTGAAGACCTTAAATTTTTCAAATGCTTCATCTTTATGTTTCAACAAACTGATCTAACACATTTTAGAAAAGTCATCAATTAATAAGATATATTATTGTTCTCCACAAGGTGACTTTTTCCTTATAGGTCCACACAAATGAGTATGTATAAGTTCAAGAGGCTTACTTATTGATCCTTCTTTGGCATTGAATTGAACCCTAGTTTTCTTAGCGAATTGGCATGACTTGCATATGGCAATTTTTGTTAAAGTAATGTTAGGTAGATCATGTACAACTTTGAGATTTGCTTGATTTTCTTATTTGAGAAAAGTTCAGATGTCCCAATATTCTGTGCCATAACCAATTTTATGCATATTTTCCTAGATAAAATTGTTCTTGGCCACCTTCCAATATGTACAGATTGCTTGGTGTTATTGTTCCTTTTATTACGGTCTTTCCGGTGTCAAGTTCACGAACCACACACTTCTTTGATTGAAGGAAAACTTCATTTCCTTGGTCACACATTTGACTAACGCTCAACAAGTTATTATTTAATCCATCAACATAAATAAATTTTTTAGCTTTAACCTTTTCTTTAAAAAAAAACATATCCTTTACCCTTAATGATAGCAGTAGAGTCATTTCCAAAAGTAATATTCTTTTCCTTTTCTAATGCATTGTATGAAATAAGTTTGTCTTTGTCATCTGTCATGTGTTTTGAACATCCGCTATCAATGTACCATTGATTTTATTCTCCTTCTACAAATAAAGCTATGTTGCAATTCTCGAATTGTAAGTCCTTCCTTCTCCATACCTTAGAACTTGTGGATATTTTTTCTTTTGGCTGTAGTTTGCTACTGCATTCAAATTCTTCATGTCCAAAGTTATTGCAAAATAAACATTCAATTTCATCTTGAAGAGGAGAAAAATTGTTATAGGTATTCTTCTTTATTCCTGTCTCATTTCTTTTCTTTCTTGCTTCTTTAGTCATGATGGTTGTGTATGCAACACATTGAGCATCTTTATGACCAAAATTATGACATGAGAAACATTATCCATTAAAGAAGAAATTTATGTGATCATAGAACCTTCTACTGTTGTTTACCTTTTGATTGATACTTCTGTTATTGTTCACCCTTGAATTTGAATGATCATGATTGACCTGAGTATTGTCTTTGTTCTTTTTCTTAGTGATGAAACTTTTATGGCTAGCTTTTATTGCATTTAGATAGATTGTAGCTAAGGATTTTTCTGATTGAGAAGATTTCCAATATATCCATGACATTTCTTCACAAGAGGAGAGCGTTGAACCTTGATAATTTCATCTAAGGTTTCAAATCCTTTAGCAAATCTAAGATTTGTATTTTTTTACTTTCTGAAGTTCCTTTCTTAGACTTACTATTTCGCATTCTAACTTCTAATTGTGCTTCTCCTTTTCTATGAGTTGATTCTTTAGAGTATCTATGGCTGTTTTTTTTTCTTCCAAAAATATTTGAGTTGAGTGATTTCTTCAAGAAATTCATTTTCTTCTAAAGCATCCATGAAATTTTCTTTAGCCTCACTAGTGTCTTTTTCAAATGCCATGAGCAGTCTAAGATCTTGATCAAATTCTTCTTCTTCACTATTTGATAAGCCATCACTATCTTCATGAGTATAGTAACTTTTTCTATTAACAAATTGTCTCCTATTACCTTTTGCTAAATACTTTCCCTTTTCATGATTATCTTTATGACAAAATTTAACAGCATAATTACCCACTCTTCCATAAGAAAAACATTTGAAAGTAAGCTTACCTCTGAACCTTCCAGTGCCAAGTTGAAGTTTCTTTACAAAATTCACCTCAGCTTCTTCTTATACATACCCTGATTCCTTTTGTTCTTCTTTTTCATTTCCTTTTGCAGTAGCCCTAAATGAAAATTCTTTGATTTCAGATGAACCTCCTTTTCTCATCTCAAAAGCAGTCAGGATCCCATGAATTTGAACAACAGTAAGAATCTGAAGATCCTGCTTCTCTTCAATAATAGAAAATTCTGACTCGAATTTAGGAGTTAGAGATCTTAATATTTTCTCTACTAAAGTTGTGTCCCTTATGTCTTCACCCAAATTTCTCATACTATTTACGATCTCATCTAGACGCAAAAAGAAACTAGGAATAATTTCATCATGATGAATTTTGATATTTTCATATTGAATTCTGAGATATTGGAGTTTAGCACTTTTTACCTTGGCATCGTCTTCATAGCTTAGAATTATTTTTTCCCATATCTCCTTCATTGTATTTAACTGCATAACTTTGACAAATTCTGATTCACTTAGAGTTCCCAATAACACATTGACAACTTTTGCATTGATTTCATAGTTCTTCCTTGCTGCTGGATCTGTGGGAAATGTAACTGGATATTGGTAATCGCCTTCAACTAATGCCCAAACATTTGCTCCAAGAGACTGAAGATAGGATCTTGTTCTTGTCTTCTAGAAAATTAAATTTTTTATGTTTAAGAGTGGTGGTCTGATAGATGTTGTGCCATCTTGATTTCCCGTCTTAAAAGATCTTCCTTCTAGTGATTAAGCTTCTTCAGAAGGACTTGCTCTGATACCAATTGTTGGGAAAAATACTGAGAGGGGGGGGCGGGGGGTGAATCAATATTAACAATAATCACAATATTTTCTTTTACTTTATTGATTTATATATGCGACTCTAATTAGTACAACTAGTGTATGCACGCGGATTTTGTAAAGGAAACATGCGTATACCCAGATAACTTTAATGTTCAAATAAATCTTTAGAAACTTTAATTAGCCTAGTTCATCAGTTATGTATCATAAATTTAAGCAGTATATATGTGCAGTAATAGCATATTAAATCATCACACATGAACACCAAGATTTAAGGTGGAAACCCAAGTTGGGAGAAAACTATTGTTGTTGTCGTCTATGTCTTCAATATTTATTATATAGAAAACTGCTTACAATGTTGTATTGATGCAGAATCATACCAGTATGTAGGCACCCACCTGTAGAAGGGTGCAACCTTCTATCGTTCTCCAATTTCTACTGGAAGGGAGCTCCAACCCCCTGATCTCGTTTACTAGCCACTACTGGAAGGGAGAGTCAACCCCTTGAACTGATCACCAGCTTCTACTGGAAGGAAGCTTCAACTTCCATGCTGAAGGTTTCAACCCTTAGAACCACTACAGACCATGTTTCATAAATTTTCACACTGGATCCAACAGCGTCAACACAACATAATTTGTAGATCAACACTAATAACCTTCAACCAATATTCAAACGAAACAGTGACATCCTTGTAACCAGATCACATCATCAAACCAATACTTTTGTATTAACACACAAAATCAACTTCAACCCTGATCATTCCTTAAAAAAACTATATACGCTACTTCACTTTTGGTAACCTGCGTGTATACACGCTTTTCTATGGAGAAACCTGTGTATAGATATGTATACTAAAATTAGATATATTACCAAACTCAGAATAGATCAGAGACATTCAGGCACACTTTTTCAGATTTACAGAACCCTTATTCAGTTAGCATCATCCATCATTCTCAATCAACCAATCATTGATCATCTTTATACATAATCAATTAGCAGTATAAACAATTTTCAAACAATCGAGATCGACATTGAGACTTCATTGAAAGACAACAGAAACACAACATAAATGATCAAAAATTTTCTTCAGCAATCTTCAGAAATAACCCTAACTTCCATATGCACTTCTGTTGAAACGAACCTGCGGGTATACGTGCTTTCACCGTGATGAACCAGCGTATAGATCTGTAAAGATTACAGGACTGTGCAACACTTCAAAGCAAAAAAATTTCTTATATCATATCATTTACTTCAACAATTATGCGCCATACCATAGATTTAAACAACTCATAAACATATCATGAAAATACATAGTAATTTCAGGTCTAGAGATCCTGATTCATTATTGTATTCATGAGTGCATCAAAATATCAGATCTATCTATTGAATATAGCCCAATCCATGCAAATATACTTTATACTGAAGTATTGATTCAATGCTCATTCACGTGCCCCTCCTTGCACTATTATCTTCTCCTCCTTAGATAGATTGAGCCTTAGCCAATACCATGAGCCAAAAACATACAAGTGCCGGTGGTATTCTTGGACGGGATCAAATAGTTGTTACTGCGTTCAATATTGTGGGCTAATACCATGGTAAAGACCCTTAGTATTGTTAAAAGTAGTGTGCCAATTCATAAGTGACTTTGCAAAAGTAGTGTACATGCTACTTTTCTTCACAAAACTGTGTATATACAAATTCTGGATATATAAACAAATTGGCTTCATTGAACATGCATATGTACGTAGCTTCCCTTCATCAAACCTGCGTATATTTCTTGAAACTTTACCTTCATCATTCCTTTGTCAGTGACTGGTATTCATTTCTCTGTCACATCTAAACTGACATGTAGTTACATCGAGTTTACATATTCAACAAATAGGTTTCTATCAAAAGGAAACACATTGAGTAGGTTGCCATCAAGGACAACATATTACATCATAATGCCAACATTAAAACAATTTAGATTTCCTGCAGCAATGAAAACTCATACATGCCAAGCAAGCAACCTTCTCAGCTTTGGAATTTGTGTCCCTTGGCTTATGAGGAAGACTTATTGCAGTGATGTATTGGCTTGATGATGATGCTACATTATATTGTAGTACAGTTCAAATGTGTTGTAGCTTGTGCATATGATTATTGGAGAGTGGAGGACTTGTTGGCACTCTTGCCAACCTTGTTCGTTGGCTCCTTTTAGGTCAACTTTGTTGAAGAATGTAACTAGGTTTGTTTTTCATTAATGTATTTGAGTCACTATGAAATGTACATGTGAAAAGAATAAAGAAAATAATTTTTATTATTGTTACAATGACTTACTAAAGCATGGATTTCATGCTTGGGTCATTATGTTTTAGGTCAAAGTCCCCATTGAGGAATTATAGGATTTATTCTAAGTCAATAGAGTCATGGAAAATTTAAAGAGACACTTCTTGGGATTTTGAATCATGCAAAAAGGCTTAGTATTGTGTCAAATACGAATTATGTCACCTCCACACCAAATCGACTTCAAGATGATCAAGTCGGCCTTAAGGAAGGTTATTCGACCTCACCTAAAGGATATAAGTAAAGAAAATCAAATTCATTTTGAGCATCTCTCACACAAGTTCAATTCACATAAAATATATGGAAAAAGTGCGAAGCATAGGAATAAGGAAAAATAAGTGCGAGTTTTTTCAAGGTGAAGGAAAACATGAAAATCAAATTTTTGGTCTCTCTCTCTCTCTCTCTCTCTCTCGTGACCTAGATTGAAATACTGAAGTCCCTTTTGTGTTTTTGATGCCAATTGTTGCATGTTGTTGCTGCCAAAATAAGTATAGGTCAATTTTTTTGTTGTTGGGTATTGTTGCCTCAAGAAATTTTATTGGGTCAAAATCGAAGTTTTTAAGTCAAGATCGAAGTCTTTCATCCAAGGTCAGAGTCTCTATAGCAAGATCGAAGTTACTGGGTCCAAGAAATTGTTGCATAAAACACATATTTCATTAAATTTGGAAGTATTCCGTCGATCTAGAATTTAGAACTTTAACTAGATTAAGTTTTTTCAAAATGTGGAATTATAAAATCACTTAGTTTACTAATTTTAATGTAGACATTCACCATTTTTGGTGAAAATTTTGTCATGGTAAACTATATAAAACAAATTTATATAAACTTACAAAAGAAAATCTTTCACATCTTAATCTTGGATTCCTTACATTATCTCTTTTAAGATTTTTTATGGTTTGTACTAAAATCTAAGTTTGTTAAGGTTATCTTATGAAAATAATGTTGTGTATGTTACTATTATTAAATTTATGAAAATAATATTGTGTATGTTACTATTATTAACCCATTTAATTATAACTTGATATAGTAAATATGACGTAATTGTTAAGTTACGATTATTACTAAGACAAGGTTGGCACAATTTAAAAGTCTATCACCTTTGCAACACTAGTAATATGGTTGAAGATGAAAAACCCTCTTAGATCATCTAGTTTATACTCATATTGGATTTAAATTTCAAAATATTTGTGGCGCTACCAACCTTCTTGATCTTTTAACTAAACAAAATTATGATGATCTTGAAACACTTCTGTTAATGTTTTTTTAGTATAACAATAAAATTCTAAAGAATTTTGAGTAATATCTTGATGGATTCTTATACACCATATTTGGTCTTAGTGGATGATAATCATCATTATCACCATCATAATTACATACATTTTTTTTACTTGTAATTACTTTACAACATATTCATTTTTTCTTTAATTATAGCCGATATTATTTTTCTATTTAGAACATATTTTTTATTTTTTATTTTTAATTTAAAAGGGCACGGAGCAACCAAACTTACATATCCCCTCATACTAGGTTGTATAATGAGTCTGGCCTCTTAGCTCAATTACTAATCATTTTAATTATCAAAATCAATCATGAATTAGAATAGTAACAAAGTAATACAATTTGATTATTTTCAAGTACAAGAGGAAAGAGAGAAAATTGAATAAATTGTTTATTACAAATGTTTAGTTTTTATTCCTAGAGTGTTTAAGGATATTATATTGATAAGAACATATTGACATTCATATAAAACTTAGATTCCTTACATTATTTCTATTATCATGATTATTTATATTTATGTATTAAATTTGACTAGTGAATAATAGATTTTGTAAAAAAAAACGTACCTAGTATAAAGTTATTTAACAATATATTAATATTGTGTTTGTTACTATAATTGACCATTTTAAATTGACACTAACTACTTTTCCTATGTTGAGTACAAATTTATTATACTAGTACAATGTTGGCACCACTTCAAAATCTATAAGAGAAAACATTTTATAAGTCTAGTTGTGTTTTTCAATGATCAAAATCATTTTTTTATAAATTAGAGTGCAACAAAACAACAAATTTGATTTACAGTAAGGAAAATTAAGGAAAACTCACTTCAAACATTATTACAAGTGTCTAAATTTTTTTCGTCAAGTGTTTAAATGGTTTATATTAAATAGAATACTAATTAGTTACTCCATTACTGTTTTAATAGACCAAGTTTAGAAGATGTTGTTTTTAAGTGCATTATTGAATTTGATTATGCATATTTGATATGGTGAGAAGTCATGTTGGTCAAACCAAGATTTGAAAACTTAAATATTTTATGGCACTATCATGTCATTGTATCACCACATGATTCCATTGAAATACTAAATAATGTAAAACTTCTCCAAAAATAATATGAAGATAATATTTGATGTACAACAATATTGAAAACTGTGTCAAAATGTATATTAATAGATCCTTCAAAAAAAATTTACATTCATGAATCATATAAACCTAATCTTAAGATATTCGCTCAAGTAGGTCAAGAACAACTTCTACGCCATATTTATTTATATTGGTCTTCTTGCAATGTTCTTTCTTTGGCATCCATGTCCACAGTATGGTATTAATTCGAATAGAGTCAAGTTCTGTGTCATCAGGATTTGGTATCCAATATTGCTCTAAAAAATTTCCATTGTATTTCCCTGAAATAGGCTTCCACCAATCAACCTTTCATTGTCCCTAAAGATATCTGAGATGGATTTTTCCATCCAAATCATCTCTCATGCATCCTCATTTCTTGATCTAACTAGCAACATCTTTCCTTTCTCAACATCAATCATTGGATTGAATGTTGGATTTGGCTTGTTTCATTTGGGTCCAACATATATTGGTTCATCTATTGCATTATCAAAATCTCCATCCATAATACTTGAGATTACATGGAGTGCATTACGATCAACATCAAAAATGTGCCTTGCCTTGGGCCAGAAATCCTCAGAAGATGAATCATTTCCATGTATTATTATATGGTCATTATAGATTCCATCTAATGTATCAAGAACTCTTTCCCAGTACACTACTTTATTTTTCCATTCCTTTGTAACAATTGGTGAATCCTCATTCCTGATAGTGTCTTTCCACATTTTTATGTATGATGTTATCTCTTCCTTTGTTTCTTTTAAATAGGCATCATTCTTTCTAGAAGTTAAGAAAGATGGGTTCTCTATGGGAATTATAGGTCGACCTTCATCATCTATATTCCATAACTCAACCGATTCTAACCACTCAATATCTCTAATGGATTCTTTGTACCTTAGTACTAGAATATCATTGAGTACAAGAAATTGGAAGTATTGAACATTAAGATGTCCAACTACCGCATTTTTCCCTCTTTGATGTATCCATTAAGGAAAATTTTGAAGTCATAGACCTTGTCCATAAGTGTAGGTGGAAAAATTCTATTTTCTTCAATTATGCGATATGTATCCATCATTTCAAGTAAAGAATATATATATTTACTTTTGGGTTGGAAGACATTATTCTGTAGGTTCCATCTAGGTCTTCATGGGTGTGCCCCACAGGCAAGAATCCAGCCTCAATAGTGATTACGACACCAAGTGCAGTTAAAAGTAATAGAAACATGAAAAGATATGATTCTTATTATCGTTTACTGGATTGTCCAACAGTAACAACAAACATGGAGGAAGAGGTTTAAAATCAACATTTGGACTCTTTGATCTTCCATGAGATATAAAATCATCCTTGTACACTTAACATTTTGAGTAAATAGAGGTGTCAAGTAATGCATTTTTGAGTGGGTTTCTTGAACTTCCACTCTCATAAAGTAGATCACCATACATATCAATTTGTGGGTCTTCAAGGTCCCTTAAGCACTTTTCAAGGGATGTAATAGTAAATTGTGATCCCATATGTACAAATGGTAGTGAGAAATAACCAAAACCTCCTGTCTTATGCCCATATGTTAGCATACCTGTCAATGAAAAACCTAAATTTGTTCCTACGATAGATTTTGATTTGACACATAGCCTTGGGATTGAAGTCTTTGTTTTATCCATTTTATCTTGGATAATGCTCAAATACTCCTTTGGAAACTGCTCTAACATAATTCTATGGGCATAGTAGCAATATCTTCCACACATAACAATCTTGTTGTGTTTGTTTAGCCTACCTCGTGCCTTTTCTTCCAACTCTTTTGTAGTCGTTGACTTCATCTGTGCTTTCAACACAATGCATTCATTGCATTTACTGAAGTTGGAGTTCTTTGAAAATGCCACATCTCAAAACTTAGTATTCCAGATCTTGCTCATTTTTTAATGTGATATTGGTGGGTAATTGAGCTTTTGAAGAGCCTCATTGATATAATTTAACAAAGAATTTTGTGTGGAAGTCGAAGGAAGCAATCTGAAAGGAGCAGATGTTCCATCTTCTTCAACTCGATGTGTTTGGTTTGGTGAAAAATCTGAATTATCCATTACAATTTTGTGCAATATTTCTATGGCTTCCACGGTGTGTGCTCATGCTTTGCATGTGTTGGTGTTACCATGAATAGCTTTGATCTGTCCATGTTGGAAATAATGCTAGTAGTTATAGAATGTGCTTTGAGGAATATTATGTATCTTATACCATGCTTTATTACAAATAATATTCCCATTAAATCTCATGTCCTTTACATTTATAGCAATAGGTGGTAGGCCATGGCCATGGCTCCTTGACATGACTGTGTTTGACATGAGTGAATTCAAGACAAATTCCCTAATACCATTTTTATTTATTTGTCTCATACCCCTTCTAGAACTTGCAATGGCCTTCCTATCTACATGTTGAATATAATATTTTCTACAACATACATCTGCCGCCAAAAGTCAAATTTCTTTCTTTTCATCTATTTTTGTTTGACATTTTGCAATTTTTTTTGTAGCCATAACTCCTTTAATCCTTTTATATGGCCTTGTTACATTCATATCAATTGAGTTTCTATCTTTTTCATTACAAAGAGACCCATCCCATTTTTTTAAGAGATTTGTGTCCTCTATAACATCCCATATCACCATTTCCTTGGGTGGCTCCTTGAACTTTTCCTTAACCCTTAATATCACACCTTTTTTGTCCACCAACTTATTTATTGGCCATCTATCCAAACGATGTATAGACATATCCCCAATTCTGCATATTTCACAATTTCCATCTGTTTCTTCCAAAAAAACACCAAATTCCATTTCACCTAGTGTTTAACCTTCAACAATGTCATCATCGCGGACATTAACTAGCATTTGGCAATGCACATGCTTGTTCCCATGCATTCATGTGTAAGAGAAACCTTTGTACATATGAATATAACCCTATCTTGGGGAATATTTATGGCATGATCATGACAATGAGGTTGCAAATATGATTCTGGCCAAATCTCATAAGATTTCGATGCACCCCCTAGTGTATGCTCAAATCATGTTGGATGTGGTAGAGCAACATCATGTTTTAACACCTTCTCAATATTAATCACTATGCATCCTTTCTTTACCATATTTCCATGCACTTCATGCCCAAGCTCTATATTGAATATGGAGTCCTCGCCCACCTTCACTCCATGTTGTAGAAGATCTACCTTGTCTCCAATAGAAAAAGTAGAAGAAACATTTTCACCTATAAACGAATGTAAATATAGTATTTACTAAAAAATGAGCATTATAATATCAATAATATTTGAACACATGCTTCAATATTTTGATTTACCTATGTTGTGCCTCAAATCCATGATATTCCATGGATGTATGTCCCCTTCATCAACATCCTCAATCAAATGTGGTTGAGTGACATCAATTATCAAAATTGCAACATAACATGCATTAACACTTTCTCCAGCATTAAAGTCCCCTTTTGCCAAAAATATATTTTCCATTCTAGCTTGTACCAATTCTGTAACAACAATTAAATCATAAAATGTAATTAAAAGGTTGAACCATGTAAAGTTTGATTTTATATTTTCGCAAAAACACACAAATTTCAAAAAAGTAATATAGATGCAATAATTTAAATATTATGGTAGTCATTGTTCCCCACCCTCTAGTGCTTACTACCAAAAAAAAATTTACATGAAAATTACACAAAAAACATATATGAAGACCATCAAATTAGAGATGTAGAGTATCATAGAAGGACAAATATCAACTCATATCAAACCACTAAGTTCCTATTTAACTTCAGAAATTACTCCTGTATTCTTAATGCTTGTATATGAATAATGATCATAAGAAATTTGTAGAAGTTGAAGAACCAAAACATGGTTCATTGGAAAATTTAAGAAACTCCAAGATTGATGCTACATAAGATGTCTAAAAGCCACATGAAAAGGAGAAATTATATTTTCACTTAGTGAGGATGTTTGATGTACATATGAATATAACCCTATCTTGGGGAATATCTTGGGGAATATTTATGGCATGATCATGATAGTGAGGTTGCAAATTTGATTCTGGCTAAATCTCATAATATTCCAATGCACCCCCTGGTGCATGCTCAAATCTTGTTGGATGTGGTAGAGCAACATCATGTTTTAACACCTTCTCGATTTTAACCACTATGCATCCTTTCTTTACCATCTTTCCATGCACTTTATGTCCAAGCTCTGTATTGAATATGAAGCCCTCACCCACCTTCACTCCATGTTGTAGAAGATCTACCTTGTCTCCAATAGAAAAAGTAGAAGAAACATTTGCACCTATAAACGAATATAAATAAGGTTAGTATTTAATAATAAAAAAAGTATTATACTATCAAAAATATTTGTACACATGCTTCAATATTTTGATTTACCTATGCTGTGCCTCAAATCCATGATCTTCCATGGATGTATGTCCCCTTCATCAACATCCTCAATCAAATGTGGTTGAGTGACATCAATTATTAAAATTACAACATAACATGCATTAACCCTTTCTCTGCATAATAAGTTCCAGACTTTGTAGATTCGAGCCTTCCTAGCCCAACGAATTGATCATTAATAAGGAGATCAACATAGTCCCCTTTTGCCAAAATTATATTTTCCATTCTAGCTTGTACCAATTCTGTAACAACAATCAAATCATACATTGTAATTAAAAGGTTGAGCCATGTAAAGTGTGCCAAATACCAAAAAGTAATTTACATGCAAATTACACAAATCATATATGAAGACCACGCAATTAGAGATGTAGATAGTATCATAGAATGACAAATAGCAATGCATATCAAACCACAAAGTTCTTATTTAACTTCAGAAATGACACTTGTAGTCTTAATGCATGCGTATGAATAATGACCATAAGAAATGTGTAGAAGTTGAAGAACCAAAACATGGTCCCTTGGAAAATCTAAGAAATTCCAAGATTGATGCTACATAAGATGTCTAAAAGCCCCATGAAAAGGAGAAATTATATTTTCACTTAGTGAGGATGTTTGATGTTTGAACTTGATAATCAAAAGCCAAACTAGAGGTTTTCCTCCAAATAAAATTTTTGAATGACAAATATCAGCTCATCAAACCACCAAGTTCCTATTTAACTTCAGAAATGACACTTGTAGTCTTAATTCATGTGTATGAATAATGATCATAATAAATTTGTAGAAGTTGAAGAACGAAAACATGGTCCTTTTGAAAATCTAAGAAATTCCAAGATTTATGCTACATAAGATGTCTAAAAGCCCCATGAAAAGGAGAAATTATATTTTCACTTAGTGAGGATGTTTGATGTTTGAACTTGATAATCAAAAGCCAAACTAGAGATTTTCTTTAGTTCAAAAGATAAGAAATCGCATTTTACAAATCTTTAGTTGCAATGTCAGCACTCCCTACCTATACACATCTAAGGACATACTATTTAGGATGGATACAAAGGGATGTTAACTTTAGGTCCTCGAAAAGTGTAGATTTGAGTTTTCCTACATTTTTATGTTATGAGGAAGAGTCTTATCTTATGCATCCAAACATTAGTGAATTTTTTTTTGGAAGTTCATAACTATACAAAAAAATAGAGAGAAAAACAATACATGCTAAAAAATTGTGCTTGTTACTTTAAAGTTGCATACATGTGCATTGGAAGAAAAATATAGTATACCTCAATAATACATTTATTCATAAACTTCAAAATTATACAAAGATCACATTATTCTCCATGGATCAAATAATTATGATTGGATTATTGTGTTTGTGCCAAAAGGAAATCTATACCATTATCTTTCCTTCCAACTCAAGCACAAATGTAGTGCCAACAACAACATATATCTATATACAATTCATTTGCACTATCATTGATCTCCATAAATGGTTCCAAATTCAATAAAAGGGCACATCAAAAGCTATAACTCTAACCATTGTGATTATTGAGACAATGTCACCCGTAGAGCATTGGTTGCATAAGTGTAATGGTGTCTAAAGAAAACTAGTAATCACTAGGTATCCTTCTTGCATAATCACAAATGCACTGCCAATAACAATATCAGATCTCTAACCTCGGTGAGGGTGAAATATTGATAGTTTTCCTTTTGGAACAAGAAAAAATAAATCTAGTGCATTCTATAATTCCTTCTAACACAAATACAAGCACATTTCCAGCTATAATGTTGCATTGTGAAAAAAAACTAATAGATGCAAGATTTACTTCTATTACAAACACAAACACATTTTCAACAATAACATTGCAAGATGAAGGAAATTTAACACATTATAACCTTCCTTCTAGCATAAAAACAAACATATTTCTAATAACAACATTACATTATGAAGGAAATATAATGTGTGCTAGTTTTCCTTCTATCACAAGTAGAAGCCCATTTCGAACAACAAAAATGCACCTCAAATGAAAGCTAACAATCGATACCATTCCTTCTACTACAAACATAACCATATTGCTAGAAGCAATGTTACATGGTCAAATATATCTAGCACAAACACAAACACATTGCCAACAACAATAGTCTAAGGCGAACGAAATCCACCACATGCTAAATCTCCTTCTAGCGTAAATAGAAGCATGTTACTCACAAAAACATTGCAAAGTAAAAGAAATATTACACATTCTAGAGTTTCTTATAGCACAAACACAATCACATTGCCAGAAACAATATTGCAGGGTGGAATATATCTAACCTATGCTTGATTTACTTCCAGCACATTGCCAACAATCATATTATCCAGTGCAGGTTATATTTCATTCTAGAACAAATACAAGCATGTTGCGAACAAAAATATTGCATTGTGAAACAAATCTATTGCATACTATATTTTATTCTAGTACAAACACAAGCATATTGCTAACAACAATATTGTATTGCAAAATAAATTTAGTGCATGCTAGAATTCCTCCCGCCATACACAAACATATTGGAAACATCAATATTGTAAGGTAAAAGAAATCTATATCATGCTATATTTTCTTCTATCACAAACATAAGCATATTTATAATCACAATATTGCAAGGTGGAATAGATCTAACATGTTATTTGTACTTATATCTCAAACACAAACATGTCACCAATAACAACATTGCAAGGTGAATGAAATCTAACACATGCTAGATTTCCTTCTCTCGCAAACACAAGCACATAACAATATTATAGGGTGAAAGAAACATACCGCATATTAGATTTGCTTCTAGAACAAACAAGAATATTGTCAAAAACACCTTATGCAAGACAAAATAAATCTGGTGTGTGGTAGATTTCCTTCTAGCACAAACACAAACACACAACATTGTAGGGGTTAAGAATCTGGCGCATGCCAGATTTTGTTATAGTATGAACACAAACATATGACCAACAAAATTCTAGGGAAAAAGAAATCTAGCACATGCTATATTTCCTTTAAGCACATTTCCAATAACATCATTATGGTGAAGGAACTTCTAGCCTACAAACAATTGAATTGCCAACAACATTGCAATGCAAAATAAATCTAGTGCACACTAGATTTCCTTCTAACGCATATACAACAACATTGTCAATAAAATCATAGTAGGGTGAAATAAATCTAATGTATGCTATATTTCCTTCTAGCACAAACAAAAACTCATTACAACATTTCTAGATAAAAAAAATCTAGCACATGTTATATTTACTTCTAGCACAAAAAAAATCATATTGTCAACAACCATATTGCAGTGAAAAAGAAATCTAGTGCATGCTAGATTTCTTTTGAAACAAAATTAAAGCATGTTGCCAACAACAACATTGCATGTAAAAATATATCTAGAACAACTTCTATTGCAAACACAAGCACATTTCCAATAACAACATCACAAGGTAAAAGAAATTTAATGCATGTTAGCTTTACATGTAGCACAAATACAAGCATGCTACCAACAACAACATTTCATGCCAAAAGAAACCAAGTGCATGATATATTTCCATCTAAAACAAACACAGGCACATTGCCAAGGTGAAGGAAATTTAACACGTGCTAGATTTCCTTCTATAATAAACAACCAAATTGACAACAACAATATTGTAGAGCAAAAGAAATCTAGCACAACTTCTAGACCAAACAAGCACATTTCCAATAACATTGCCAAGGTGAAGGAAATCTAACATGTGCTAGATTTCATTCTATCATAAAAAACCAAATAGACAACGACAATATTGCAAACCAAAAGAAATCTAACATGTGCTAGATTTACGCATAGCACAAACAAAAACACAAAACAACATTATAGGGTGAGAGAAATCTAGCGTGTTAAATTTGCTTCCAACATAAACAAAAGCATATTTCCAACAACAACATTGCATGGAAAAAGATATCTAGAAAAACTTCTATCACAAACACAAGCACATTTCCAATAACAACATCGCAAGGTAAAAGAAATTTAATCCATGTTAGCTTTACATGTAGCACAAGTACAAGCTTACTACCAACAACAACATTTCATGCCAAAAGAAACCTAGTGCATGCTATACTTCCTTCTAACACAAACACAAGCACATTGCCAAGGTGAAGGAAATCTAACACGTGATAGATTTCCTTCTATAATAAACAACCAAATTGACAACAAAAGTATTGTAAAGAAAAATAAATCTAGCACAACTTCTAGCCCAAACACAAGCACATTTCCAATAACATTGCAAAGGTGAAGGAAATCTAACACATGCTAGACTTCCTTCTATCATAAACAACCAAATAGACAAAAACAATACTGCAGAGCAAAAGAAAACTCACACGTGCTAGATTTACGCGTAGCACAATCACAAGCACACAACAACATTGTAGGGTGAAAGAAAACTAGCATGTTAGATTTGCTTCCTGCATAAACAAAAGCATATTGCCAACAACAACATTTCCTGGAAAAAGATATCTAGAACAACTTCTATCACAAACACAAGCACATTTTAAATAACAACATCGCAAGGTAAAAGAAATTTAATGTGTGTTAGCTTTACATGTAGCACAAATACAAGCATACTACCAACAACAAAATTTCATTCCAAAAGAAACCTAGTGCATGCTATATTTCCTTCTAACAAAAACACAAGAACATTGCCAAGGTGAAGGAAATCTAACAAGTGCTAGATTTCACTATATAATAAACAACCAAACTGACAACAACAATATTGTAGAGCAAAAGAAATATAGCACAACTTATAGCCCAAACACAAGCACATTTTCAATAACATTGCCAAGGTGAAGGAAATCTAACACGTGTTAGATTTCTTTCTATCATAAACAACCAAATAGACAACAACAATATTTCAAAGCAAAAGAAATCTAGCATAGTTTCTAGCCCAAACACAAGAATATTTCCAATAACAACATTGCAATGTGAAAGAAATGACAGGCTGCAATAATCCTAGTAGCATGCACTGGTGGAGTGGATTGTTGGAATTGGTAGGTGAGAGAATGATGAGTTATGTTGTTGTAAAACTGCTTAAAGAATATTGTTCAAACCTTCTACATCCCCTGAAATTTTCCTATACAAAGGCCCAAAGCATGAAGAGTAATTCACCTTAGCTGCTTGTGGAAGAGGAAAGAAAACATGCTTAGATTGACAAGGTCTTCATGCTTGCCAAGTGTATTATGATCTGCTATTTAGATGGAATATTGTCGCAAAATCCTGCATTTTAACCTCACTAATAAGAATAAGTCAACTCATTACTGATTTGGGGAGTTATTCAGTCCATTTGCCTTGTTGTTCACTCCTCTTGTAGATGCTTTCAAGGCATATCATGTAGTTGCTTCCATACCATAATCTTCAAGGAAATGTCAACCACATGCATGTATGTGTATGCTTTTAATAGTCAGTTTACAACCAATTAAATCTCCAAATAAAGCAAACAATGTGAATTCTCTAAATGGGGAAACCTCCCACATTATGAGATTCATGGAAATATCTTAAGGACCAAAAATAGAAAGAAAATAGATGGAATATAATTGGCAAATGCCATGCCTATCATGACACTTTCTCATCTGACCACCAATAAAGTTGACGTGTAGGTTAGCATAACCATTTTCATGCTTTCTTGATTAAAATATCCTTGAGTGCATCCCCTATTTTGTTTTGTCAGGACATGGTCTCAAACTTCCTTTGTCTTTGAAAACCAGATTTGTTCCATTACCATAACCTTGTCACTTTTATTTATGATGAGGTTCATGTTTATAGTTTTTCATTGTTTTCCATCATACTTGTTTGAGATCATTAAAGTTTGATGAACCTATTCAGGGAACTGCTTATCATTTCACATCATAACTTTGAATACACTGTAGAAGAATGGTAGAATTTCTTATATCTATTTGTCATTGCCTTTGGGGTTTTCCATTGGCTTTGATGGTGATTATGGGATGGTAAATCAGCTAACACAATTCCTCTTTATTGGTATTTTCCATTGATTATTTTACATGACTGTATGTCTCTTTACATTTGGTTCAATGAATGAGTAAATTTTCCATTATCAATACAAAACTGTAATATCCCAAATGGGTACTAACAGTAATAAAAGTGCAAATAGACAAGAAAAAATGAAAAAACCATTAAAATGCTCAAACTGGAGCCAAACTCACTGTTGAGCCATTTTATTAATATATTGGGAAAGAGTACAATTGAGGTGCTGGAAAGTTTTCACATGGGCCTACTCAAGGCAGGCTTAAAGAACAACTCAAACCCAAGCAAAAACTCTGACTGAAAGTGTTGCTGCATGGCTTAGTCTCTGCACTGCCTAGCCCAGAAATGTTCTTGTTGGCTAACTTCAGACTGTTGGTTGGGCCACTTCCTCTACTCAGAAAATTCTAGGCTTTTAACCCTGGACTCTACTCACCAAACCCACAAAAACCCATAAGGAATTGGCCAGATGTTGACCCCAGAATTTTGGCCCAATTTCCTCTTGCTGATCTAGCTGTTGGCGGCGTTAGGATATATGTTTGAAGCCTCAAACCTACCGAAAACATTATGCCAAATTAATCTTGGCTTCTCCTAAATAAACCCAGAAAAACCTAGAAAGGGTTCACCCAAAGCTTCACTTCGAAATCTAGTCCTCTTTGGATTGGCTCACTGCACTGCTAGGTAAATCGAACCTCTAGATGAATCTGTTGGAAAATTCCTATGAATCACTACCAAAATCCCTAGTTTGAGGTGGCTAATATCCCCTCCATATCTCATGTTGAAACTTTTCTGCTCTCCACACTCCCGACACCCACACCGAACTGAACTACGAAATCACTGTGTAGCCTACTCTACCTTTGTGCAGTCTTGAAGGGGCTACGCTCTTCCTGTTGATATTGTTGTGTAATTCCCCCCAGAAAAATGTAGAACTCCTCTCCCGAGTGGGCACTCGAAGTCCCCTGAGGTAGAGGTTGAGATCTCTGCTTGAAGATCTCATGTGCTAAACAACTCTAGAGACTTGGTTGTCCGGCTCAAGCATGCTTCAGTCAAAATGCCCAAGAGTAAGAAGATGAATGAATGAATGCCAAATGAGCCTTCCCTTCTTCCTTTTATATAGTGAGGCCCAACGTATGCCTTGGGTCCTACCTTGGCCTACGCTGCCTCTCCTTGACAAATCATGTGTTGCCTTCCTTTAGCCAATCCCACGCTGTCCTTTTCGTGCCTCTTCTATGCTGCCACCTAAGGCCAATTCGACCCCACCACTAGAGCCACAATTTTCCCTTAGGGAATTTAAGAAAATACTTTATTTGGATTAATTATTAGTTGTGGATCCCCTACCCACTTTATTTTCTCCCAACATTAGGAAATTCAAAAATAAATCAAAATTAATATTCCAATTAGCTGACTACTAATTTGGAATATTGTAGTCCTCCCCGCCAAAAAATATTTTTCCTCAAGCAATTCCTAAACAAGAATCCTCTCTAGCTAATGCTCCCCCACAGTCACTGCAAAATTTTCCAGGGTCCCACATGCGCCACTGAATCATCCTTGATCTTTGCATTACCCTGATATGAAGAGATCCCTCAATACCAGGATCCCAAGCCATCATGTCCAACATAAAGATCCGCCTGCTCCACTCACCATCCTGCCAGGCATAAGTAACATAAGCCCTTTGCACACCATTAGTGAGTATGAAATCATGATGATATGGCACTATGCCCCACTCCTCATGAAGTTTCCCTACCAAGTAATTCACCCCTTGCACTCCAAGAGTAGACCCTCGAATATACCACCTAATCCCTACAGAGATAGTGTCTTGCTCACGTGAGCTTCTTCGTATATCATGTTGTTGGCCCACCTGCCAGGTTATTGAAGTTCCCCATGCCATCGGGGAATTACTAAATACCAATGGAAGATCTGTATGATCTCCCCCTATGGTAGCCAGCTCATCCCTAAGGGGTATTGAGCTGTAAAGAGCGGTGATGAGCAGGCCCCTTGCCGAAGTCATAGTGGTGCCACCATGTTGATGCTGCGCTACTCTAGTTATGGAATACTCCCCATTGTGTGTAGATCATATCCTTCTCTCTTGAGGCCTAGTGGCGGAAGGTTGGTGAGAGACAAGTTCATCCTGCCCAGGCATCACCTTTATGCCAATATCTACCCCTCCACATATAACTCTGATCCTATGCAACAACAGAGAAATTCAACCTCACCATCCGATGGAGGCCTCTGAGTGCCAACCCAATAATGAGCTAGATCACTCTCTGTCCGGACACCGACCATCACGAGACAGAATGGTATATCAATCAACTGAATCTTTGCCTCCTATAGTCAGACCTGCTGCACCATAGCTCTGACAATTGCAAGAATCCTTTCTTGCCTCATCTCTAGTCCCTGCATGTGACCAATATAGAGGGTCCATATATCATGGGAAAATCTGATGCATGTTAACCTGCCTTGTGCCTGCCACTGTGTAGTACTGATGGCTGCTAGAAGCCACATGTGACAAATATCCACCCCTTGAATGCAACCAATAGATGGATATCTGATACTAGTAATCGACTCAAGGTATCTCGCAATCGACTCAAGGTATGTGGATCCCTCTTATTCCTGCCAACCATCTCCACTGGATATGTCTTCCACACTCTCAGTAATGTTCCGATACATTGTTTGGAGCCCAAACACATACTGGGATGAAATGATGACTGATATGCCACCCTTGCAGATGACCATCTCATCCCCCAACCTGTGGTTGTTAACTAGTACACCGACCCAATGCCACTGCTGAGAAGATCTCTCCCCTAGTGTGCTGAGTGTCATCTAAATATCTTGGGTGAGCCTCCAATGCCCCACTACTCATGCCTAGAGTGCCTAAGGACAACAACAAAATTGATTGTGCCCGTGAGTGATGTAGAAGAGGGTCAGGCGTGTGAGTCCCCAAGGATACTGTCAAGCAACACCCATCTGTCTCCTCATCGATCCTGGGTGAACTACCCCCAAAGGTATGTCTGATGTCTTCATCCATGAATATTCTTGGAGGAAATACTCTAAGACCCCGTTGTGCAGCACCATACACCCCTGCATACCACCGATAATCCATGTACTCCTCGACATGCCATTGCACACTATGGCATACCCCTGTTGCTGGTGTACCACCATGTAACGTCTCGTGCCTTGTCTGTGTCAAGGCATCAGTCACTCCTCACGTGTATTCAATGTGATGTAAGGCACTCCTACTCCACAAAGCAACCCCACACACTACAATACACCACCATGCACCCATTTCCACCGGTAGTCCACTACTCAATGCTAGATGCTCCCATGCATCCTTGGATGTGATGGCCTAGAGTTGTGTCTCTACATGTTGGACACTGCTCTGCTCCGCTGTGACCTATGTGCACCGCGCAAAGGTGAAGAATCCCTCGCTCCATACAAGGCATTGTCTGGTGGCTTTCCAATGCCACCTCCTCCGACAAGCTCTTGCCAAAGTATGTTGATCACCTCGTGACCTTGCGTACAAATGTCGTACCAAGACAACCCAAGGAGTCTGCCCATAAACTAGTTGGCCATTAGAGCTGACTGAAACTCCCCTATTGAATGTGCATGCTCAACTGCTAAGCCAACTGTACCCTCCAATACATAGTCAAGTACACTCGGGTCCACCAACATCTCCATAACCCACTCCACGAGGTACCAACTCAAAATCTCCCACCATCTCCATAACCCACTCCACCAAGTACCAACTCAAAATATCCCACCATCCAACCTCAACATGTGGATATTGCACCCTGTGGAACTCTGATCATCTCATCCCGCTATTCAGGTCAACATATGAAATCTGACTGGGTGGCTCCTTCTCTCTCTCTCCAATGGGAAGAGGTGACCCAAAATTGCTGCTAGCCCCGTCTATGTATGCCTGAAGGGGGGTGCTCTGACACTCCAATGTTCCCTCTAGCTGTACCATTAAGGAATCTAACTGTTCCCCAATGTGGGCCAACTTGGCTGTTGACTTGCAAATAACCACTCTCATGCCCTCCAGTTCGTTGTTCTACAACAAAATAGCCTCTTGTACTAATGTGGCCTTCCCTTTCAAAGCTAGAAGGACGGCCTGAAGTTGAGGACATTGTTGTGTGCGACCATCATCCAATACCTCTGTATCTCCTAGTGCATCATCAAGGGCTAGCCCAAAGAATGGTTGCACACCCTCCTCCATAGACACTCCAACACACAGGTGTTACATGGCATTTTGTCACCGTCCCTACAATCCCTCGTCCTGTACATTGGAGGACTATTACCGTGACCTATGAACAATAAAATGTCCTAAAAACACCTTGATGGCATCCTTCTGCATAAGGGCAAGAATTCTCCTTGAGAACATTTCCTCAGAAAAGCCCCAAAAACCCATGTTTTGGCATTGGCGCGAGTAGCTAGTTCATCCCTCGCGCCAATGAGGAAAATATACACTAGTGGGTGCGCCAACTAGCGCTCTGTCCCTGTGTTGTACCCGCACCAACTTGTTTTGGAATATTTTTTAACAAATTGAGGCGGAAGTTTCCTTTAACCGCCTCGGGAATGAATCATCAAAAAGAGGTTGGGTTGTTTGGCTCCAGATCTCCTTGTTTAGGAAGTGGTTTTCCACCTCTCATGGAACCTTCCTAAGAGATAGGACTCTCCCCCATGATTATAGGGAGCCTAACCTCTCCTTCTCCCTCTATAAAAGCTTGCCCTCTCTATTTGCAACCTAGCTGAACATTTTGGAAGAAAACTATAGCTGAGCGACTATTGAAAGCAGAGCTAAGGAGAACCCTGTAAGAGAGAGAGCCTTGTCTAAATCCTCGACAAGTTTTGTGAGACACGCTCCGCTGGAAGCCCTGCCAAAGGAAGAACGTGACATCAGAACTCGGTTGTAATCTTTCTTTCACATTTTAGTATATGCTCGACTATGTTATTGGTTCCACTGTTGTATTTCTTATCTGTGTAATGCAGTTTGATTCAATCTTTTTCGACTGATTGATAGTTACATGTTTGAATTATTACTTTGTATGCCGTCGTTTCTTCTCTGCATGTGTACAGGTGTCCGGACGTAGTGAGCGAAAGGATTGTGATCTGTCAAGCTAGGAACGGGAAGCAACACTTCTTCTTTGATAATAGTAGCGTAGGACTTGAGGTAGGCTATCTATCGTAGCTTTGTCTTTTGTAACTAGGAATTGATATCGTAGCGTGTTTTGTTTGTTGCTAGACCCACTCTAGGGCTAGTGGGATCGCCTCTGTCCACAGAGGGGATTTACCTCTCCAGAAAATTGGCGACTCCCCTGGGGACCAGTGTGAGTTAGTCCCTCTTCCATTGGGTTGCGTTTTGGATTTTTGTTTTTCTAGTTTTCCTTCCTGGTTCATCTTGCTTGGTTTGAAACTCCTGTTCAGCCCCCTAGAGATCAAACCTCTCTCTATTTGTTCATTTTTCCTTTTTATCTAAGTAAACCTTCTTGGCACTATTTCTCGCCCGACAGTCATGCCAAGAGGCATGAGTTGCCTGTTCATTACCCGCGCCATTCCCTATTTGGCACAGATTACAGCCAGACAAGCGCGCCAACCCTGGTAGGGTTTGTGGTTTGCTTAGTTTTGGAGTTTTTGAGCCTGAGCTTGATCTTGGGTTGTTGTTTTTGACTTTTTGAGTGCTTTAGAGTCATTTTTTACTGAGATCAGCCATTTTCCTTCAGTTTTTTGCCCTTTTTTGTTAGTTTGTCTTTTCAGCCCTAGGTCTTCTAGGTGCTTCAACCTGCTGAGCCTCCCCTAGGAGTTTTGGGTCCTTGGTTTCCCAGTCAACTTCGTTTCTACTTCTTTGCATTTAGCTTCTTGGATCCATTTGAGTGATTGCGTTAATTGAGTGATTGTCCTTTCTTTCATTCAGTTTTTCTCTTGTCGCTCCAAGCCTAGATTACACGGTTTGTTTGGGTCTCTTTGAGGTCTTTCTTTGATTTGAGGGATTTCGTCATTGGTTTGAGTCTTATTGGGCTTGTTTTGAGTTGAGTGAAATATTTTTGTTTCAGCTCTTGCTTCACCATTCTTGAATTGGTGTTTTGATTCATTTTTCATATCATTTAGTGCACTTGCTCTGATATATTGAAAAATACAAAAAAAAATATTTTGCATTCTTGGTTAGCATAGTGAAAATTAGAAAATATTTCGCATTTCTAGCATTATATAATTCTAGGGAAGAGTTTTTCAATTTCATTAGCTCGCATAAGGCATTTTAGTGGATGTCTTGCATGAGTTATCGTATCTATCACTTGAAAGCTCTAACTCTCTCGTAGACAACTCTTCATTGAACGAAATGGTGTCTTATGGCATGTAGCTTGCATTTAGGGATTTGCGAGATTCAACATTCAGTAGGACCTTGGAATTGAAATGTAAATTGAAGATCAACTTTAAAATTTACTAAATTAATCTAAGGCAACATTGGAACTTAACGCAATATTTAGTGGTCTAAGTTAGAGACGTGTTCCAGCGTCTTTAAGCCTAGCAGCTGTCGCTTGCTGTCTGGCTTTAAACAGCGCTAGTACGGACTTGTGCTCCCTGTACCGTCAAGTATATAAAGGGAGACCCATCTAGGTTGCATCCTTTTATCCATAGAGTGTGCTGCCTTGTAACCGTGATACACCGAACACAACATTCGAGGAGACTACTTACACGTACGTCAAGTCCTTGGTTGATTTGTCTTTCATTTTATAACCAAGGTGTATATGGCAGTTCACGAGAACCTGGTACACCCTTTTACCTAGAATACCTAAGCAGTCATTTTTCGATCTTTACTGACTCCATAAATTTGAAAAGATCATCGAGCACTTGTCCTTTCGTACTCGCATAAAATTGAAAGAAACTAGAGTCATCTTTGACTCTTTCTTGACTCTTAAAACATGAAACAACAAAATTTTGTTTCAATGTGGTAAAATAAACTACCTACGATTACACGCCCATTAAATATTGATTTCTTGGCCTGTTTTTGTTTGCCTTGGTTTTAATCCAAGAGTCTTCATTTTCGATCTCTTTTCCTTTTCTAGTGTGCTACAGTCACAGTGGCGAAATCGTCAGTTTTGTCTACTGGTAGTCCTTACACAGACGATTCATCTGAAACTTCTCAAGTATCTGGCTCTGCCGAGCTTGACCAGCCTGTCATCCCGTTTGAACACCCCTTCGGGGAACCAGTTGAGTTTCATTGGCCTCTTTCCAACACTTGGTATGGGTTTTGGGTCAGGGAACATTTTCCCCCTCTTACATCGGGATCATCGTTTTTGGCTGCTATCATACCTCCTAACCCCCGTACTCTTTTGCAAGATCTTACAGTGGATTCAGACATGGAATCGTCTGGTCCTAACGGCGGTGAGGGTATTTGATGCAGGGGCATTAGAAACTAGCCAACAATGTAGGAGGTTTTGTCCACATGTTGTGGCTAGGAGCGTTCAAAATCATTGAATTGTAACAGCTAGGTGTCAATACCTCAGCTGACTGTTTCATTTAGATCAGTTAGAGTTAGTAGAAGTTGAATAGTTTAGCCCATCTGTCATGTTCCATTTATTTGAATAATTGTAATTAGGCTTTTGATTTTCAAAACGGTCCTCACCGAGGAACCGAAGAGACACATTGTAATGTATATAAATTGTATTCCTCGGATGTATTGAGGGAGGAGAAGAAATATTCTGCAATAAAATTGGTGTGTTAAGCAGTTGATTCCGGTTGAATGAATTTCAGTTCTGTTGATTATCAAACTGTCTTGAATTGGTATTTGTGAGGAAATTTGTTTAACTGTGAGGTGATTGAACTCTGTGCGTATATAATTTATGAATGGAACTGTTGTACAGTATTCGCATCCCTCTATCTACTGTTTCTCTAAATTTGTTCGAACGAGCTCTGTGAATTAAATCTGAACCCCAGACAAAGTCTGTGTGTAAAGCCGTGGTCGTTGAACTCTGTTTAATGATAGTAGAAATCCCGCTTAATAAAGAGATAAATTTGTTTTGCTGTCAATTGGAATCCTGACCCGAGGCTAGACCTGGGTTAGTGAATATGGAGGATAGCGTAACCCGACTTAAACCGAGGTCAACCACTGTTCCAAAACCGTGAGTGGGTTAGCGAAACCGGACTACCCATATCGCACCAATTGTGTGAGATGAGTGGTATTTTCCATTTGGGAGCGATTCCATAGAGCAACGGACACGTGGCGTACAACGGGATTCTAAAAACCGCCTTTTCACGTGCCATCATGCGCTAACGTTCAACCAGGGAGGCCGCGCGATATCGTTGAACGCCGTCGATTTGGAGGGAAGCCATCGGACGGTGGTCGTATTCGGAAGATGCACGAAGGATAACCAAGGTACGGTGCGAGTATTTGATTGGGCCATTGATTATATATGTGGGCCCAAGGCCTAAGGTTGTTTGGTTAAGAAAATCGTTGGGTATTAATATAAAGTTTCGAAGGGTTAAACCTTGGTTATAAGGTTTGGCGGTAGAATATAAAGTTCGGGAGATATAATTTAATTTCAAAGTTTGTTGATTATGTTTATTTTTCAAATTTCTCGAATTTTACAAATAAAATTATAAGAAGACGTGGAAGACCATGTGGCGAGGAATTGAGTCAATTTAGGTGAAAATGCTGACAGAGCTACGCAAAGAGACCAGCTCTCCTTAGGGGCCAACTTTCAGTTTCGTTGTTGTCAGTATTCCAGTTTTTTATGAAGGATGCCAACTTTTCCCAGAAGACGTTCAACCAGATCCTGCTCAATCTTCACCATCGGTCTCGCTTCCAACTAGATATAGGTCTTTAGGTCAGATCATAGCCGGTATTGCCTCAATGGCAACGTCAACTCCGTCAAGGGGCGCGGTTCTTCTGTCATTAGGGATGTCGCCAATGACACCTGTCTCGTCGTCACCCTTGGTTACATCTGTCCCCACTGGGCCTACTGTCTGTGTGGCTGCGTCATCACCGATTATCACTGTTCAACCGTCAGGAGTTTCAACTTCGGTAGAAACTTCGATTTCCATGGCAATCCCTGATAGCCTTTCACCAGAGGAGTATCGACTGTCTGTTCAACAACAGAACTCCCAGATTTATCAGTCCCCTCAGGATCCTTATCAGTCTTATTTTTTTCATTATGGGGCGGATGGTACCCCGTTTTATTCACTTCCATTCCAACATGATGAGCATGGCAACCCCATCTACTTGCCTGCTCCTGAGGCTTATCAGTTCCTCCCTGGTTTTATACCTACCTTGCCTGTGCAACCCTATAACCAACAAGGACAACCCTTTCAGGGACAACCTTTGGTTCAGCAAGGGTATGATTTCGACCCACAACGACAACCCTTTCAGGGACAACCTTTGGCCCAACAAGGGTGTGCATATGACCCACAAGGCCAACCCTTAAAGGGACAACCTGTGGTCCAACAGGGATTGTTTTATAGCCCACAAAGGTAGCCTTACAATCCTCAAGGTCAACCTTTACAGCCTCACCCTGTGGTCCAACCAGGGCAACCTCAAGGATGAACAGGGCAACCAGTATATCAACCCAGACCTTCATACAGTCCTGGGGGAAAATCCATCCATCTCAACCATTGGTGCAACCTCAGCAGCCATATATTTTGATTGGTCAGAATGTTGCACAGCTAGGGCCATCTTATGATCCTGTCACAGGTCAACCTGGTTATCAGGCGCAGCCTAGCCCACCCCAACCATCAGGCCAACCTGATCATCACGGGCAGCCTGGTGGCTCTCACCAGTCAGGTCAACCTACACAACCTTTCAACCCTACTCAACCACCACTCTATTCTATGCCACAGCCGAATCCACCTGTGCGCCTGACTTATTCGGCTCAGCAGGGCCCTACTTACCAGCTGCCCATAAAACCCAAAGGTGGTTATTACCCTCAAGGTCAATATTGACCGGTTTACAACCCGCCTCAATGTTCTGGCTATTCCCCTCAACAACCAGACTATACTTATACTCCTCAGAAAAATCCCCACACTGCTCAATCGGGGCCCACATATACTCAGAATCAATATCTTGTTTATCAACCCCCGTATCTTGGTTCTCAGCCGCCATATTAACCGAATTATCAGGCTTATACCCCTTATAGTCAGAATCCTCAACGACAGAACCCATGGGGGCAGAGTTATACTCAACCAGGGTGGATTATGGGTACAAGTCCTTATTGAGGACTTGCCATGCCTTTTAACCCTCAATTACCATTCCTTGCCACGTTGGAGTTGTCAGATGTGTCCAAATTGACAAATGATTCGATTCTTCATAATCCTTATTGGCCTCCGATCCCAATGAAGGTTCCTGGTGATTGTCCCAAATTTGAGCAAAATTCTAGAGAAGACCCCCAAGCGCACGTCATGACATACCCTTTGTGGTGTTCTTCTAATTCTTGGGTCGATGACTCTATCCGACTTCGTCTTTTCCAGCGCACGCTCACCGGAGCTGCTGCTAAGTGGTACATCGAACTACCTCGTGGCATATTTCAAGATGTCAACACTCTTGCTATGGCATTCCTGACTCATTTCTAGTTGTCAGTTCGTTATGAAGCCAGGACGCATCTCCTAACATCCTTGAAACAGGACCAGGCTACCCATATCTCAGACCACATTCATGAATAGAGACGACGTCGTCACCTGATCAAGTTCAAAATTCCTGATTAGCTTCTTACTCATTGGTTCACTACCTCTTTTTTCAACCAGATTGCGAAAGATATCGCCATGGGGGCATGTGTAACCGAGGAACAAGCCATCACTCGTGCCTAGTACCTTGATTTAGTGTACTCTCAATCGGGCACTCTATATGATATCTTGACTGAAGCTCCACGGCCTGGGACCTCTAAAGCGTCAGCTACCCCATCAGTTGTCGGCATTATTGGTTTCGTATCTCATACTTCACACAAGTCTTCCAATGGGAAGTAGAAATCGAATTCTTCCAATACTTCTACTCCTCAAGCTTCCCTAGATTCAGGTAAAATCATGGAGGTCAACGCCGTTCAGGCCAATCCTGTAGACAAGACCTCCAAAGGGAAAAGGAAGGGCAAAGGCAAGGCCAAATTCGATGCCCCAAAACCACAATCATCTAAACCTCGTGCTGATGATGGTTCGCAGCAAAAACTAAAGTATCCCTCCCTGATTTTTGAAGAGGATCACTACACTAAGGATTTTCCTCGACGATCCGAGGTTAGTCAACTACTCAAAGGCACTAAGGGAACTCCGGCAGTCCTTAAAGAACCTTTCCCATCTCAGCAGACCCAGATGGTCGATCAATCGGCACCATCTGCGTCGTTCGACTCTCAAGTTTTCATGATGAACGGTTCTGCACCCGTTTCCATCGCTACTCGGTCGAAATATTATGCCGGACCACGTCAGGCAGCTAGGAAGGAGGTCGTTGATGGTCCTCCTCCCCCACCTACCTTTGGTCCCCTTGAAATTGAGAAGCCCAATGCTGAAACCGTTATACGGCCACCTTCTAAAGGTGTTCTTTGGAAGTCTTCCTATAATCCTAATGCCCATGATACTCAACATTACAGTATTTTTGAGGATTTAGTGCAGACTCCATCTGCGATGTATGCGTTGGAAGTCCTCCAGAGTTTTCCATCTCAATGGAAAGCATTGTTATCTGCGATCAGCGGTATCGATCCTGCCGATTCCAGTCTTCTCACTTTCGACTTAAATAATTTCATCCCCCGACTTCCACACCAGATTGCGCTTGTTATACAAGTTGGTATTAACGATCTCAACATCCATAGGGTCGTAGTGGACAAAGGTTCATCTACCTGCATCATGTTATTTAATTGCTGGAAGGCTATTGGCTCTCCAACCCTTAATTTGTCACCCAATGCTCTTGAGGCATTCGATGGAAGGGAATCAAAACCCTTGGGTGTTCTCGCTAGCTTACCGATTACATTACAAGGAAAGGCTGTCAACATTGAAGTGGAAGTCGTTGATGCAAAACTCAATTATAATCTTCTACTCGGTCGCACTTGGACTCACGCTATGTTGTGCGTTCCGTCCACCCTCTTTCAACTTATAAAGTTTCCACGAGGGAAAAATTATTACTGTTGATTAGTTTTCATTCTTTACCTCGTCTTCTGAGAACAATGTGCCATACGTGGACCAAATTCCCAATCCCCCTGACAGCATAGGGTTGGGTCTTTTCAAAGATCTCGCTCTCATGGGTAATTTTCCCTTTCCACCACCCAATATCATTCAAGTCAATATGATCTCTTGGTCAGATGACCCTTGGATCATCCCTTCACCTGAACAAGTTGATTTGTTTGGAGATTCGATGTTGCTTAGTCCCATCGAGATAAATTATTGCGAGATAATGGCTACATCTAATTCTCCCCCTCCTGAAGCTGCTCCTTTGAGCATGTATCTCGACGTGTATTCTCAATCCCCCTGGCTCGGCGATGTGGATTCACCGGATCCTTTAAAAGAAGTGTTTCCATCCGACGAAGCTATCATGGAAACTATGTCTTTCGAGGATCTACCGTGGGGTGATGGCCATCATCGTTCCTCGTTTATGCCTTGCCTCGGGGCCATGTCTAACTGTCTTGAGCACTTTGCGTCCCAAGTTCCTTCTCCGCCGCTTCAGACACCCATTTTGGCTGATGAAGTCTTTTTGGAAGGCAACTTTGGGAACATTACTCAAACAATGCCTGTCGACATCTCCATTAAACCAGGGATTGTTGAGAACATCCATGTGGGAGTCACTTGTTCCTCTAAGGAAGTACAAGTGTACACTAGTCTCTTTCGTGAATTCCGTGATGTTTTTGCATGGTATTACGAAGAAATTCCTGGAATTGACCCTAGTATCATGGTGCACGAGATTCCCACCTACCCAGGTGTGAAGCCTGTCCTCCAACATCTTCGTCCCGTGCATCCTCAAAAAGGCGCTGCTATCAAGGCTAAAGTTGAGAAACTTCTTAAAGTGGGTTTCGTTTATCTGATTCCCCTGACTGAATGGGTTTCTAATATAGTTCCTGTGGATAAGAAACAGGGCACCATTTGTGTTTGTGTTGATTATCGTGACATCAATCAGGCCTGTCCTAAGGATAATTATCCCACCCCGTTTATCGATTAGATCATCGACGATTGTGCGAAAAGTGAAATTTTCTCCCTTATGGATGGTTTCTCTGGCTATAACCAGATTAACATTCTCCCTTCGGATCAGCACAGACCTCTTTTATTTTCCCATGGGGAACGTTCGCATATACGAAACTCCAGTTCGACTTGAAGAATGCTGGGGCCACGTTCCAGCGCGCCATGTCCTATGCTTTTCATGATATTCGGCATATTTTCCAACCATACGTGGATGACCTTCCGGCCCATTCAGTTGCGTGGAAGGACCACCCAGAACATCTTCGTCAAATCTTTCTTCGTTGTAGATGCTACAATATTAGGCTCAACCCGCACCAATGCATCTTCTGCGTCGACTCTGGTAGACTCTTAGGGTTTATCATGTCTAAAGATGGAATTCGCCTTGACCCTCTTAAGGTTGAGGCTATTGTAAATCTCCCCTCCCTATCCTCGTTACATCAACTATAGAGTCTCTAAGGGAAAGCAAATTTTCTGCGTCGTTTCATCCCGAACTACGCCGAAGTAGCCAAAGGATTTACACGACTTCTAAAGCAAGATGTCCCTTTCTGTTGGGATGAGATTTCCCAACAGTGTTTTGATAGACTTAAGACGTTGCTTGTCAACGCTCCACTATTGCGTCCTCCAAATTACCATCTAGATTTCACCCTCTACCTAGTTGCCGCCTTCAGCACGATCACCATGGTATTGGTCCAAGATAATGATGACGGTAACAAACATGATGTTTACTACCTGTCTTGGAACCTTCTCGACCCTGAAACACGTTACGCACATGTTGAGAAGTTAGCGTTGGCTGTGGTCCAGGCTATCAAACATTTTCGTCATTACATTCTTTTACGCACGGTGACCGTGATTTCTGACTGTAACCCCATGAATTATATTTTGTCACGGAAGTTTCTAGGGGACAAATACTCAAAGTGGATTGTCATCCTCCAAGAGTTTGATTTGGATTTCACTACGGCGAAATCGAAGAAATCACTAGTATTTACTGATTTGATTTGTTCTATCCCTGATGACCCTGCTCCTTCTTCCTCTGAAGATCATATACCGGACGAAACTCTCTTCTTGATCAACACCCTTGACCCGTGGTACGGTGATATCATCGTGTACCTCCAAACATATACTTTCAGGTTTGAGCTAAAGAAAGATGCCTGATGTCGCATTCGGCATCAATCGCAACCTTATTGTATTGTTGGAGATACCCTCTATCGTGTCGGAGTCGATTCTGTGCTCCACCGATGCCTGACCCTCAAGGAAGTGGAGAAGGTTTTAAATTAATACCACAATGGTGCCTGTGGTGGTCACATGTCTGGTTATTCCACTGCACAGAAGATCCTTCATGTTGGCTACTTCTGGTCGTCAATTTTCAAAGATTGTATTGTTGCAATACGAAAATGCCATGCGTGCCAGATTTATCAATGCAAGATGCATGTGCTACCTACTCCACTACACCCTGTCATTACCATTGGCCCTTTTTCCAAATGGGGCATAGATTTTATGATGTGTAACCCTCGTTCGGTCGGGGGGCATGCCTATATCATCGTCGCCGTCGATTACTTTACGAAATGGGTTGAAGCAATGCCTACACTGGCTACAGACGGTAAGACAATGGCACAGTTCATATTCAATCATGTTATTACTCGGTTCAGTGTCCATCAAGCCATCGTAACTAATCATGGTTCCCATTTTTGGGACTATATGATGGCAGAGCTGACATCTAAGTTGGGTTTGCATCACGACAGCTCAATGCCTTACTATCCCCAAGCTAATGGCCAAGTTGAAGCTGTAAACAAGGTCCTTGTTACAATGCTTCAACGAAAAATTGAGATCCACAAATCAAACTGGCATCTCATGTTGTTCTCAGATCTCTGGGCTTACTGAACATCGATAAAAAACGCAACCGGGTTTACCCCATTTCAATTGGTATACTGTCTGGAAGCCACGCTTCCGATTGAATGTGAAATCACTTCACTTAAGTTAGATGTGGAATTACTGCCTGATACTTCACCTAAAGAAGAATGTCTCCTCTATATAGAGAGATTGGACAAAACTCGTCGCTTAGCTACCTTGGTCATCGAAGCACAGAAGAAGCGAGTCAAAGCCCATTTTGACCAATCGGTTTCTCCTCGTTCTTTCATCGAAGGCGATCTTGTTCTTCTATACGACCAAGCTCATGATAAGCTGGGGGCAGGAAAATTCCAACCCATGTGGCATGGGCCCTACATCGTTAAATGTGTGTTCCAGAGTGGGGCTTGTGAGCTCATTGACTATGAAGAGTGTCCTTTATCGCAGCCCAGAAATGGGTTGTATCTGAAAAAATATTATGCCTGAATTATTCATGCGTAATATATGTACATCGGTAATTGTTTTCATTTTGTGTGCATGCTTTGGTGTGATGTGCTTTATGAGATTTTTCTACTTATTTGGGTCTTGTTTGCTATGCAGATTTCTATTTCCCCTTATGTCGGTTTTGTGGATGGTGCCTCCCGCAGTACTGGGAACTTGTCTTCGATAGCCTGGGTAATTTATGATCCTGATGGTGAGTTGATTAACTTACAAGGTATTTGTCTGGGACCAGCTACAAACAATGTCACTGATTATAGTGCAGTTTTGGAACTATTAATTGAGGCAGTCATCCTCAGCATACACGCATTGCTTGTTAAGTTGGAATCGCAACTTGTTGTTCTTCAACTGAATGGTCATTATTCGGTTCAGAACCCATGCATTTTGAGATTGTATTTGCGTATTCATTTACTTGAATGACATTTTGATTTCATTACATATCAACATATACCAAGATGAATGAATACATTAATAGATGCAATTGCTAACATGGTGTTGGATAGACATTTGCACAATTTATAAAAACATCATCATATGTACATAGACCCATGTAGAAAATAGATGTATATATATATCGTTTGTTTACAACCCATGTGCATCATAAAACCCACAAAAAATAATGTATGTCTGTTTCAGTTACATCATGAGACAACATGTCTCTCAAAAATATGCAGAAGTAAAGCCTAATGCCTATTCGGTGTGGTGCTCATGATAGCACGTCACTGCCCGTACCAACCACCTCAGCAAGCGGTGGATACGGCTGGGCACTCCCACGGTGTGCCTCTGATAGGCTCGGGGTACGTCATCAAAACGTGCATAATCAAGTACCCCTTGAGTGATTCCCTCCAAGTTTGTACTAGCTCCTCATCGATGCCCTCCCCTAGAGGGTCAAAGTCACGAGGAGTCCGCCTCGCTATGGGAGACATGCCTGCGGGACGTTCTGGGACAACATCTGCATTCATATGAAATTAGCTGCCAGAACATGCATATATACTAAAAAATTATAAACTCATGAAAATGAAAAAATGAGTCTTACCCTGTTCTTCGTCCTAGTCCTCTCCCTTCAGGAGCGGAAGGTCTGGGTCTCTGGTAAAATCGGTGCCAGCGTAGGGCCAATCCTCCATGATGATCAACTGTCGTCGGAGCCAGTTAAAGAACTCAGACCTCCAGGACATATGCTAGCCGCCCCCTGCCCTTAGCATCAGTGCCACCCATCGAGCCATCCATGGCTCTCTCAGTGGTGGATCTGGGAGTATGGCCTCCTGGCACTGAAAAATAGGTAGTCGTTCCAGGAAGAACGACACCAGAATCAACCCATACCCAAACTATTTTAGTTTGGTCTTATTGCATTTTGTGAGTTTCTGTTTGATGTTCATGGTCATGGCCTCGGCCCAGTCAAAGATAGTTGGGTTCATACACTCCGAAGCAATAATTAACTGCGTCTTTTTGGCCTCGTGCAGTGCCTACGATCTTGCAGCCCGCGTAATGGTGTGTAGCACTACTCTCAGTGCTAGATCATGGGCGGTCTGAATGTCCACTTTCCCACTCCCTGTTCCTTTGCTTGCCCCTAGGCACACCCTGTTCATGACCATTGTCATGCTTTCTCCTGAAGGCCTGGTACAGGACAGAATAGGGACTGGAACCCTGTGTGACAGTCCAGTGATGAAGCATACATCTGATACTTCGAGCTCAAGCTCCTGGTCTTGAAGTTTGAATTTCTTCTTGTCCTCATCCTAAAGACTGATGAGATACTGCAGCAATTCGGGCTGAGCCTGGAGACATGGCATCAGAAAGAAGTTTTTTAGCCCGCAATTTCTAAGAGCATTCATACATTGCTCATTTTCCATTTCTAGTTCATCTTCTTCACTATTTTCTCTCTCTTTCCATTCGATAACCATATTTTTTGTTGAAACCTGCATCAATCAATCATAGGAACATTATAAACCTCCTCGGGTATTCAAAATTACATTTCATTGGTTCAATTTTGAGAAATTTTAGCCAGATTTTGAGTTGTGCCATTGGCGCGACTGTTTTGCTAACAACCGTGCCAACTGGCGTGACCCCTGTGTAAAATAGGGCGGATTTACGCGGGTCCATGCTCGAAACCCACGCCAACCGCGAAGCCCTAAAATTTGATAATCCTCCCCTAAAGGACCTCAAATAACAGTTAAATACAGTAAGATGTAACTTAAAATATGGGCAAAGAGGTCGGCTCTTACATGAACCGGACGGAATTCAATTTGGTCCACTGGATTGATCACACTCCTTGCCTGAAGATTGGAGCATAAATGGGTCACTGTTGCTCTGCAAATAGGTAAAAGTGGAAAGTAAATATTTTTTACCACTGTTGGTCTTTTATAACTTTTCAAAGTCTGAAATAGGTTTTAAAACATGTTTTTCGATATATTTTCGCATTATTTTCATCGAATATGTTTTGCACATGTATTTTGTGTAGCAACAGGTTTTTCACATGGTTTTGACGAAGAGACGAGTTGTATTTTATACTTTTTTGGACTCGGTAAAAACACGCAAATGTCACTACCGGAGTCACCTTTCATCTCTTTTTCTGACTCTCTAAAACTGAAAATATTCCTGAGTCGCTTGTCGTTTTGAGCTCGTTAAATTGGCTGCGAAGCGATATCTACCTAGTATACATTTACCCCTTTTTCAGGTTGGGATGATTTATTTACGAAAAAGGAATACCCTAGCCTGTTGCAACTAGGAGGTTTTCTCAAACATAGTTTTCTACCTTTTCGGATCCGAGGAACTATTTATGAAAAGGGACTACTGGAGTTTTCTTTTCCGAATTCTTTTCAAACTCTCTAAATATGAAAAGATGTCAAGTTGTTCCTTTATCAGACTCGTTAAAAACTGATGACATCAGACTTCGTTGCAATGATGTTACTTGAGTCTCTCCTCCCTAGGGCTCGTAAAACGTATTAGGTTGGATTTGTCCAAAGGACAAACTTACATCGCAAGCACATGCTATCCCCTTCAAGCTTGTTTCCAAAAATAATTGGGGTACTCACCAAAAATGGTGGGGGAAAATGGAACCAAAATCATAGTCGTATCGGCAGTATGTTGCTCTTGAACATGGAACTTGTCTGCATTCGTGTCGGGTTGGGGACATCTCATCTCATTATCTGCTTGCCTTCATGGGTTTGGGTAATCTCGTTTGACCGCTCATCTGCTCTTTGCCATGTTACCATGACCTCAGATCCCTTGATGTCAAATACTGCCAAATCCAGTGTTGTGCCACCAATATGTTCAAGAGAAGTTGGCCTCTGCAGTTTTCAACCTCCCTCTGATTCTTTGTTGGTATTGATTCACAAACATCATGTTCCTCTGTCTCGTGTCGATGATGTGGGAAACATCATGGCCCACCTTCAATCAAGGTCACTTCCTGTTGACTTATGCTCATTATGCATGAAGTTGATCTAGAGACTCCTTTCAGGTACCTTGGAGCCTACATGCCTCAATGGCAGGTTCTTCGCATTCGACGCAAGGTTTTCATTATTGGCCTTCACTCAGATGATTCTGTGGGTGTTCGACACCAGATCACTGTTCAAATTTCGTGGATTGTATCTATTGTACCTTGAGAGCCATTGTCATTATTGATGGTTTCTCTCGCCTCTATTAACAGTTTTCGTCATTGGCTGGTAATCAAACGATGTTCTTGCATGTTTGACTTCAGCTCACATATTCGCATGCTCGAACTTGTACTTTGTTTGGGTCGAGATGGAGCGCATGACCCTAGATTTTTTCTGATGAAATCCAGGCTGCGGGTTCTTTGTGGATTATTATGACTTATTACATGACTCTTTTGATTGGATGGCTATGACCATACCTGAGTCTACTTGTTGATCCTTATTTTGCTGGATGGTTGCGACCATGCCTTGGATCTCGGTTTTTGTACACTTTATTATGGATGGTTGCGCCCATACCAAATATCATGTATCAGAGATATCCATTGTATTTGTACTCGCAGCTCTTCTGACGATAGTGTTTTCAGTTGAACGCGTTCTCATAAAGCATTTCACCCCTCCCTCTCTCTCGGACCTCATGCTTTAGGGGGCATCTGTTACACAACATTTTGTCACCATCATTGCAATCCCTTGTCTCGTACATTGGAGGACTATTCTCGTGACCTGTGAATAGTAAAATGTCCTGAAAACACCTTGATGGAATCCTTCTACATAAGGGCAAGAATTTTCCTTGAGAACATTTCCTCAGAAAAGCCCCAAAAACCCATGTTTTGGCATTGGCGCGAGTATCCAATTCATCCCTCGCGCCAATGAGGAAAATATACACTAGTGGGTGCACCAACTGGCGCTCTATCCCTGTGTTGTACCCGCACCAACCTGTTTTGGAATTTTTTTTAACAAATTTAGGCAGAAGTTTCCTTTAACCACCTCGGGAATGAATCATCAAAAACAGGTTGGGTTGTTTGGCTCCGGATCTCCTTATTTAGGAAGAGGTTTTCCACCTCTCATGGAACCTTCTTACGAAATAGGACTCTCCCCCATGATTATAGGGAGCCTAACCTCTCATTTTCCCTCTATAAAAGCTTTCCCTCTCTATTTGCAACCTAGCTGAACATTTGGGAAGAAAACTGTAGTTGAGTGACTATTGAAAGCAGAGCTAAGGAGAACCTTGTAAGAGAGAGAGCCTTATCTAAATCCCTGACAAGCTTTGTGAGACATGCTCCGCTGGAAGTCCTGGCAAAGGAAGAACGCGACGTTGGAACTCGGTTGTAATATTTCTTTCACATTTTAATATATGCTCGACTATGTTATTGGTTCCACTGTTGTATTGCTTATCTGTGTAATGCAATTTGATTCAATCTTTTCCGACTGATTGATAGTTACATGTTTGAATTATTACGTTATATGTCGTTATTTATTCTTTGCATGTGTACAGGTGTCCGAACGCAGTGAGCGAAAGGATTGTGATCTGTCAAGCTAGGAATGGGAAGCAACACTTCTTCTTCGACAACAGCAGTGTAGGACTTGAGGTAGGCTATCTATCATATCTTTGTCTTTTGTAACTAGGAATCGATATCGCAACATGTTTTGTTTGTTTCTAGACCCACTCTAGGGCTAGTGGGATCGCCTATGTCCATAGAGGGGATTTACCTCTCCAACAGCAAGACATGCTCACTAGTCAGTTGCATGTAATTGTCATTCAACAATTCTATCATAGATCTGGAGGCCTCTCTACCTATCGGCTCCTCAACAATGGTGGAGCTATCTTTCGACACCTCATCAACCTGTGATGTGTTGCTATCATTAAAGAACTCGGTCACAACCTCGGATACCCAATCAATGGATACCTCAACAATGGGTGGTGTCTCATCAACAAGTGTATGCTCAATTTCCTCCTTGCCAACCATGGCCCCTTCAATTACTCTTTCATCTTCTTCCTTAATCCAACTCACCATCCCTACATAATTCCATGGAACTCCCCCTGATTTGTGCATGTCTCTTAGTTCACGGAACTCCCAAAAAGAGAGGGATGCTTGAATGTCATGTCCCAATGATTGGTATGCCCGCCAATTTGTTGTCAATAAATCCACATCAGTTGCAATAATGTCTTTCCATCTTGATGTATTATCCACCATTCTAGGCATAACAGATTTATTGTATAATTGAGAATGGTCTTGATTCCCAATTGTTGCATGAATCAATTTCTTCCCCGCAATAACCATCATTTGTTGCACCCTAATCAACTCATTCAAGGTTACTGCCATGGCATATGAATTTAACCTTTCTTGGGATCCCATGATTTCTTAGTTTTTTATTCTGGTCTTGTCATAGAATGAGGGTTTCCCATAAGCTGAGCCAAGATTATGCTCTGGTACCACTGTAATATTCCAAATGGGGATTAACAGTAATAAAAGCGCAAATAAACAAGAAAAAATGCAAACACCATTACAATGCTCAAACTTGAGCCAAAATCACTGTTGAGACATTTTATTAATTTATTGGGAAAGAGTGCAATTGAGGTGCTAGAAAGTTTACTTTGCGGGCCTCTTGTTGGCGGAAATTCAGGTCTCGCGGCCAAGACCTAGGTTCAAGAGTTGTGGCCAACAAGGGGTTCGGTGTAGTCTAGGAACACGCCGGCATTTTCACCCTGCTCTGGGAGAGCAGTGCGTCTCACCCGAGGCGTGCCGCGACCACATGTGTAAGGGGATGAGATCACTGGTAAGGAATAAACCCGCAACCAAAGAAAGAAAGTGCGTCCATTACATATACCAAATTACACATGCAAGATCACTAACTAAGTATTCAGACAACCACAACTTAAAATTTTTAAATCAAGGTAAACACATTACAACACATGAACAACATATTGAGATAGAAATCCTTCCTTATATTATTCTTCTGGCCGAATACATGATTACATAGCTTTCTTCTCCGATAACTCACAAGTCAGATACATATGGGTTTGAGAACAGAAAGGAAGAACATAGAAAGTAAGAACCCATAGGAAGAGCAGGCATGATTCTTCCGCAGCTGCTCTGCGCATCCTTCCTCAGGTCTTGATCCTCGCGACTTCTCTCACATCCATTCAACCTTCAACAACAACCAACCTTCTTCAGCCGGGTGATCGCCTTTTATTCACCCGCTCCGCGCGACTGGCAGCTTCTCTGTGTCTTCACTCTGGCTTTCCCAGCGTCTCTTCTGATGTCTGCGTGTTCTACCTTCTGTTTTCTGCTGTGCTTCTTTCATCTGCACTTATCTCTGTTCGATCTCCAGCTATCAAGTGCTTCCGCGCCACCTTGGTAGCTCCGCAACTCCTGGTCGCTGCGGCTCGGTCGCGGTTGCTATGCGTATTTATTCCACAACTCAAAAAGAGTCAAAGTTCAAAATGTCTTGGCCAAAAGTTCAAAACTCAAACAAAGCTCGACGATGGGGACCATCGATTCAGGCAGGTTCGCTGCGGTCCCCGCTGCATCTGGGGTTGTCTCCGCCGCAACTTGGGAAGATCCCACGGCGCTGGTCGCGGCAGGCTGCTGTGCGGCCCTCATCCCATCAAAATTGTAGCGGAGGACTCCGTCGCTAACGTGCTGGACAACCCCCGGCCACGTAGAAACCTCTCTGTGGAAAACATTATCATTCAGCTGGAAGCGAAGGGGCGCCATATGAAAAGTATGGTGCGGTACACAAGTCGGCCGGATGAAAGTGTGGTTGTGGCTGACGCCAAACCACACCTGTTCACTGTATTCATCCAACAGGTGCCGGGGCACCCGTTGCTGGGAAGCGACCACATCGGTCATCATCCCATACCATTCTCGGAACGCCTCTGCGTTCACCTGCCTGCTGCTGGGGGCCGTGGACACCTGCCAGGGGGAATATCTCATCGCGAGCGGTTGGCTCACGGTGATCTCCGCCGGTGTCCGTATCGGGGGAAGATGCCATTTCCACATGGCGAACGCTAAGAGCAAGTACCCATAGATGAAACTGGTAGTCCGCCTGTAATTGTCTTCGCAAGCCGCGAAGAGTTCCTTCAACACAAACGAGCTCCAATTCAACCTGGCTCCCTGGACGCAATGCTCTGCAATGGAAATTGTGTCCAGAGTGCACTCTCCCTTAGTGTAGTGGCGCATGGTCTTGCTAGCGATCAGGTAGCAAGAGAACCGGATTGCGGGTACATTTATCAAATCTATCTTGGCACCTTTACCACCCCGGCGAGTGCCATACTTGGTGTAGAGGTCCGCATCAGCCGACTTCCGGGCGCGCTTGGAGGATGTCTGGCCCGCAGAGGAGACATCTGAACCAGTTTGAGATAGCCCTGTAAGCCGACTAATGTCTGCTGCATGTATTGGAATTTCTTCGTTCAGCCACAGGGACCCGTTCTGCACCCGACTGAGGAGGAACCGGGTACATTGCAGAACTGGTCCGGTGGTGCCGAAGACGGGAAGACTCCTCAAATTCATCAAAGTTGACTGCTGTAGGCCCCGGAATTCGTCCCGCATTCGACTGTTAGAGCTGTTACCTAGCGTATAATGGTGCTCCATGAACGTCTACCAATGGAGGTGAGGAAACTCAGCCGGGTCGGACAAATTGGCGTCCATACAGGGTGCATTGTCATACTTGCCGACCAGTGACTCTACTCGGTGAATTCTGCGATCTAGCGCTGGTTCAGGGACTGAGAGAAGAGCTCTCGGCATCTTGGCGCGTCTCTGATAGACTTGGACGGTTCTTCTGTAACTTCCTATGAGGTGCTGAGTGCTCTGATACTGCGAATGCTCCGGAGTCGCTGCAACTTCCAAATTGAATTGGTCCGTCATCCCTGTGCTGGTAGCCTTCATGCAAATTGGGCCATCTGCTGGCACGCGCGGGGTTGATGAGACTCCATAACGGCAATTAATTCTTGCTATCTTTCTTGCCTGCGATAATCGTGCGATCAATCGCAGGCCTGTGTGTAATCTGACAGTTGCTGACGGCGTCATGGGGAGATGGGCGGACCCGACGGCGGAGGGAACTGCGGCTGATGGTAAATGATTACGGTATGATTACTGTCCATTAAGGGAATTTATGACCAAATCTGAGCTATCCTACGGACTGACAAAAGGACTGACGGATATGACCTGGACTGACACTGGCACGAGGATGGATCCTTCGTGCATGACACGCTAGACTGGAGCGGCGACAGGCTGGACTGGCGCTGCGACATGCTGGACTGGACCGCCCCGACCACAGTAGGTTGCGATAATGTTCCCGCAACTGACTGGTTATTTGGCAGAGTACCGACAATTGGAAAAGACTACCTACATTCATCCCGATTGCGGGAGAGTTATTCAAACTACGCTACTCTACGGGTTCTCTCGGTTGCGAGAGTTATTAATGAAAAATGAGAAGTACCTACTCCTGGTAGGGCTTCAGGCGTGCGCCATTCACCCATCCCGGAAGAACTGTGCCGTCCAGTTGTGCCAACCGAACGGCTCCTGAGTTGCGGATCTCGATGACAAAGTACGGTCCCAGCCAATGCATCTAGAGCTTGCCTGGAAACTTCTGGAACCGGCTGTTGTATAAGAGAACTTTGCCGCCAACTTGAAAAGCTTTAGTTTTGATGTGGCGGTCGTGCCACGCCTTCTGTCGAGCCTTCTCAACCCTCTGGTGGAATTCTGCGAGGAATCGAGCCTCATCCAGCTCTTGTAGCTCCTGGAGGCGTTCCCTAAGTGACGCCTCTTCTGAGAAGTGGAGGGTTGTTGCGATCAAAAGGCTGGGCACGGTGAACTCGGCGGGAATCACCGCTTCCCGGCCATACACCAACTGGAAAGGCGTCTGGTTGGTCAAACGTTTTACCGTGGTCCGGTAAGCCCATAATGTCGCTGGTAGCCGCTCATCCCAATCATCCCGTTGAGCGTTGCAAATTTTTGTCAAGCCCTTTTCAAGAATCTTATTGAAGGCTTCCACCGTACCATTGGCCTGCGGGTGGTATGGGCTACTTTTATGATGCTGAATCATAAATGTGTCCAGTAGCGACTTGACCATGGCATTAATGAAATGCGTACCCTGATCGCTGGTTAAGCTTCTTGGGCAGCCAAAGCGGCTGATGATGTGTTCAAAGATGAACCGGGCAGCGGTCTCTGCCGAGCAGTCGCGTACCGCTGCCGCCTCAGCCCACCGTGTGAGGTAATCCGTCGCGGTAATGATGTACCGGGCTTTGGAATGTCGCGCGATGGGTGCGATGGGGCCTACGAAATCAACATCCCACTTCTCAAATGGCCGCAACACATGCACCGGGTGTAGCGGAAGCTCGTCCCTGTGCGAAGGCCTTCCCGTCCTCTGAAAAATATCGCAACGTTTCACATAGGCCTTACAGTCTGCATGTACCGTCGGCCACCATAGGCCAGCTTGAAGCACCTTCCTTGCGGTGGGTTTAGCACCCACGTGTCCTCCCGCAACACCGCTGTGACATTCCCACATCACTGCTTCCCGCTCGTGGTCAAGAACACACCTGCGCAACACCTCATCCAGGCCCATTTTGTACAGCTGCCCTGCGATCAATTGATAATCGGCCGCCCGGACAACCAAGTGGCGTTTCTGAAGAGGGGTGTAATCCTCAGGGCACTGTCCCGTGGTCAGATACGTGGCGATGTCAGCCAGGTAATCGGGTACTGCTTCAACTCGGAATAGGTCAGCATCCGGGAGCTGATCGTCCAACGAACCCTCATTCTCTCCCGTCTCCAGCCTGGATAAGTGATCGAGACCAACGTTCAACCTGCCAGGCTTGACAATCACCTCAAACGTGAACTCCTGGAAAAGTAGAAGCCATCGACATATTCTTCCTTCCAACACCGCCTTATTGACCAGATATTTCAATGCCGAATGGTCTGTGAAAAATGTAAATTTTCCGCCCAGAAGGTAGTGGCAGAACTTTTGAAGAGAGTACACCATCGCCAACGCCTCTCGCTCGGTCGTGGTGTAATTCTTCTCCGCATTCGATAATCGTCGGCTGGCAAAGTATACAGGGTGGTCGACTGTCGTTTCCCCGGGTTGCGCCAACACAGCTCCAAGTGAAATACCGGACGCATCAATATGCACATGGAACTGCTTATCCCAGTCAGGGTGAACAAGTATGGGTGTCGTCGCCAACTTCTCCTTCAATGCGTCGAGTGCCTTCCTGCACTCCGCCGTCCACTCAAATGCTTCTGACTTCCGCAACAGTTTCTCCAAAGGGGCAGTGATTTTGGCATAGTTGCGGATAAACCGCCTGTAGTATCCTGTGTGCCCGAGCAGTGCCCGCAACTGTTTCATAGTCTCGGGGGCCTCCATGTGGACGATGACCGCGACCTTGGCAGGATCAATGCAGACCCCTTGCTTACACACCACGTGACCCAAGAGTGTGCCGAATGGTACTGCAAAAATACATTTCTTCAAGTTCAAGGAAATCTGCAGCTGGCGGCACCGGTCGAACATAACACGCAACAGGGAGGCGTGTTTCTTCAGCAGGCTGTAAACAGTCCAGTCGTCCATATAGACTTCCAGGAACTTATGAATGTACTCCCGGAAGGCAGCAATGACAATCCGGGAAAACACAGCTGGCGCATTCTTCAGACCAAACGGCATAACATGGTATGCGAATGATCCCCACTCGGTTGTGAATGTTGTCTTCGCCTTGTCTTCCTCGGCGATGCGCACCTGATGGTAGCCCGAAAACCCATCAGTGAAGGAATAAGCTTCGTTTCCCGCGACATGATCTAGAACTTCGTCGCTGAAGGGAGTGGGAAACGGATCATGAATACAAGCATTATTCAAACTCCGATAATCTACGCAGACACGGATTTCCGCTTTGTCCTTCTTGTTCTGGATGAAAATGGGACTTACCCACTCAGCTTCTTCTACAGGAAAGATGAGACCCGCAGCCAGCATCTTGTCGATCTCCATCTTGACCTTCTCTTTGATACGTGGATTCAACCGGTAGGGTCGGTGCTTCACCGGCCTGGCTCCTGGTTTCAGTGTGATGCGCATTTCGCCTAGATCCCCCTTGATCCCCTTCAGGTCCGCAACTGATGACGGAAATAAATCTTCATACTCCCGGAGGAGGCTGAAAATTTCTCTTGTCGTCTCCTCGTCCCAGTAATCTCCCACCGTTGCCAGCTTAGGTTTCTCCTCCGTTCCAATGTTCAACTTCTTTGTCTTTAGGGGCTGCAAATGGACTCCTTCTGTCGTCGGCTCGTCGCGGATGCTGCGCTCGCCTTCCTTCTCGTCAAAATAGAGATGCCTAAGGTCCTCCAAACTATCATCCTCCGGATCGCCATCAATTCGTTGGCAAACCAATTCGCGCTTGACCCCGGAGCGTGACGCCACCGGGCCCTCATCAGGCTCAGGATGGCGGAAAAACAGAACCTCCTTGACGGCTTGTAGGGCCTGAGATTCCTGCACCGTCTCCCCTTCGAACGAGAAGCTCTGGACGAACTTTTCCGTGACTGCTTGCCAGGAGCGGGTTCCCCGTTTCCGCTCTTCCTCCAGGTACCAGGCCTGGGGAATTGTACCCAGGGAGTGGACAAACCTGTGGACCCACAACTCCTCAGGATACCTTGCGCTACGCCACTGTTCCTCGCACGCTTGCAAATGCTGTCGCGGGTCGGAAGCTCCATGATGTTTAAATGTAACGCAGGGCCCTTCATCCTCTTTGAAGCGTGCCCGTAGAGCATCCGCCACACGCTCCCATCGCAACAGAGTGTTGCGGTGATTGTTCCACCATCGTCCTGATGTTGACTTCAAGGCCACATCCAAAAGTGGTATCCGGCTTTCCTCTGGGACCCGGTCTTCCACCTTGGCAATAAAAGTATTCACCGCTTGCATGTTTGATAATGTGGGGTATCCGCGGATCTCAGTCCCTACCCACCGGACCTGAGCGATGGAGGCACATCTCCGCATGGTGGTCTCATACCCCCCTTGCTGCCAGTCTTCCCACGCAAGCTCGGATCCGAGCTCCGAGCTCTGCACACTCCGCCAACTGATAGACCCTGTTGCGGTCGGGTTGATGTAATCGTCCCGCTTCCCTGCAGTCATCTGATAGAGATGATCCATCATCTGAGCATCCTCCCGACTGTCCACCGGTTCTGTATATTGCGGACCCCGATACGTGTCGAGAGGCTGAGTGACCCGTACCTCCCCATCCTCAAAGATCATCAGCTCCTTCTTGAGGTCGATGATCGCGTAATTCTCAAAAGCCCAATCAATGCCAAGTAAAGCAGGATAGGGGTCCTTATCGCCCATGATATCAATAACCTCAAAGTCAGTGTATGTCTTCACCCCCGCAACGTCGACCTCGACACCCTCGAGTCGGCCGATTGGCAAAATACAGTACTGGTTCGCCATCCTGAGTTGGATTGGGGAATAGGCGAGCCGTGGCTTTCCAAGAGCCTCCCATGTTTTTCGCGGCAAAATATTGACGTCGGATCCCAAGTCCAACATGGTGTCGCTGATTTGGAATCCTGCGACCTGCGTGTTAAGCCGAAATTCTTTGCCTGTTCGTTGCTTGTTCCGCTTGACACGTTGCACGTATTGAGGCCTAGCGTCCACCGGATCTCTGGGTTCTGTGTGCCCCTGCAGCGCTCCGTCTAAAGCATGCTTGAGCTGCTGCCGCAGCCCAGTGTTATCAACAATCCTGAGGAATAGCTGGAGCCAATTCTCGACCACAGTATCTGCGACGTTCTGCGCACCGGATTCCGGCCGCCTGGGCTCCTCCAACCCTCCCTCATTCCGCAACTGGGCGAATGCCTCAACCGCCTCCTGAAAATACTTCTTCTGGACTTCGGGCCTGATCAACTTCTTTGGGGATGCCGGCCGAACCACTCGCACTGGCTCCTTCTCATGGGCATCGTCTCCAGTCTTCTTTCCGCCCCGTGTTACTATCGCAACGTTCTGCATGTCAGGGGTTGCGGTGCTGCGCGGTTCTGAGTTTATCAGATTCGCTCCCCTCTGCCTCACCCGTTCTTCCCATTTCTTGATGAGCTCCGGACAGTCTTCTGTAGCATGGGCGTTGACCCGGCACTGGGAACACTAGGGTCGTCACGGAAGGGGACATTCTCAAGCTACATGACCCTCCTGGTCGCAATTGTAGCACTTTACCGGACCGCGTCCTCCTGTTCGGCCTCCGCGCATGCCGCCACCTCTTCCCCTTGTAGCCTCGTTCACCCTGTACGAGGGACGATCCAATCGATCCGCAAGAGCGTCAAGCGCCCTGCACTGCTCGGTGTTGTGAGTCGTAGACACACAGAATTCGCAGTATACATTATTCGGCACCGTGGAGTACTTCTGTAATATCGGGCACATCCGAGGAGGATGCCCCATCGTCCGACAAATCTCACAGTACTCTGTGGTGGAAGACCCCGGTTGCGGTGGGAACCCCGCAAAGGTCTGTTGCGGCTGGTAGACTCCCTGCGGGTTCATCGCCGCGCCACCCCCTGGTGGTGGACCCCCCTGAATTGCTGCAACTGAGGGCCCAACTCCTGCGCCGCGCAACCGAGGACATTCGGTTGCGACGTGTCCCTCGACCAGGAAATGAGTACACCAAACATTCGGTCGCGCTGGTCTCGCTGGCTGAATTTCCTTGAGCTTTTCGGTCAAGCTGGCGATCTGATGTTGCAACCCTATCAGAGAAGGGTCTTGCGGGCCCATCCCCCCCTGTATTCCTGGGGGTATCCCGCCATGGCTTCAATCTTCATGGCCTGCTCCAAAGCGTCCTGCAGATTATCAATCTTCTGCTGTGTGAGAGGGGTTCGTGTCAAGGGGAGTAGAGCCTTGATGAACCAGTCCCTCTGGTGGTTTGGATCGATCGGGTAGCTGAGTTTCCCGATCGCATCCTTGAATCGCCGCATCAACTCCCACGTGGTCTCTCCTTCCTTCTGCTTAATTTCCCACAGCTCTGACAAGCCCTACTGGTCTGTTTGGGGAAGCTTGAATTCGCGGACAAAATCCCGCTTCACGTCCGCAATTACAGGGTTAGGGTGCGCCTCGGACCACTTGATGAACCAACACAGAGCTCTCTCTTTGAGCGTGGTTTGGAATTCTATTAACTTCCCTGCATCCGGCGTCTGTCGAGCCCTCCAGATGGCTTCGCACAGATACCAGTGTTGTTCTACGTCGTCATTTCCCCGGCCAGAGAACTCTGGGTACCGAGTGAAAGATCCAGCCATGTGTACTTGCGGAGAATTAACCAGGATAAAACCTCCGGGTCCTGGTTGCGTAACGGTCCCACTAGGGAAAATACTACTACTAGTGACGCTACTGCTACTGGGCGTTACCGACGCCACTGAACTACTATATGACTGACTTAATGCTTGTAACTGAATAAAAATATTTCTTAAAGGTTGATAAAGTACCAGGGGAAGGTCGGGATCCTGGCCATGCGGAAAGCGGGACGTAGGGCTGCCTGGAGGGGTGGGTGCCGTCTGATCCTGGAACATCTGCTGCATCACGCTGTGCCATTCGTCATCGGAGCTTTCTTCGAGCTGCATCTTTCCATTATCTTCGCTAGTCGTTACTTCTCTTTCTTGCGTCGCTGGGCTCCCATGCACCCATTGTACATCCGCTGCCATCCCGTCTCCTGTCCGGGTATCCAAACCCATGGTTCTTGTCTTCTGAGGCGCCTCCTTCTGATTTCTCCTCTCGATTTCCCTTCTCTTCAAATCTCTCATTACCCTTCTTCGCCACCTATCGGCGATCTGTGCCCGCCGATGTGCACGTGACTCCCGCAACTTGCATGCGGCTTCAACGTCCATCCCCCCCACTCCCCACTCTTACTATCTACACAGCATCGGTCCCCTCAATCCTTCCCCCAGTATGGGTGGTTTACGCTTCCATACTCGTTTTGTGGAATTCAATCAACCCTTCGTCCACCATCAGGGCCTTGATCCACAGCGGAATCTCCTTCAGCAGTTTCCCCCTCAGCCCTGAGTGAAAAATAGCCTCAGCCTTTGAAAAGGATTGGTAACACTCAGCAGCAAACTCCACAGCGTATCCTTCCAACGTGGTCCTTACCCAAAAATCCACTGCGCGGGTTAGTTCAGTATCTACCCGATGCAGTGCTACCAGGTCTTCGTGCGCCCACCTGCGGTTTATCTTCCGCGAACCTTCTTGGGGCACCGTCGCTCGTAACCTTCGCAACCAGTTGTAAAGGTCCGTAGGGAACCTTCCCCAGAAAATTTCGTACGTATCGCTAGCTGAGTCAGAGAAAAGATCAAGCTCCCTGATCGCCGCCTCCTTTTTCTTGATCAGCTCCGCTTGCTGAGTAATGAAATGGTCAAGATGATCATCCCACCATCGCCATATTGCTCCTTCAAAAATCCTCGAGACCATGATCTAGATCCCCTCAGAACATGCAGGTCCCGGCAACGGAACCATTTGTTGGCGAAAATCCAGGTCTCGCGGACAAGACCCAGGTTCAAGGGTTGTGGCCAACAAGGGGTCCGGTGTAGTCTAGGAACACACCGGCATTTTCACCCCGCTCTTGGAGAGCAGTGTGTCTCACCCGAGGCGTGCCGCGACCACATGCATAAGGGGATGAGATCACTGGTAAGGAATAAACCCGCAACCAAAGAAAGAAAGTGCATCCATTACGTATACCAAATTACACATGCAAGATCACTAACTAAGTATTCAGACAGTCGCAACTTAAAAATTTTAAATCAGTGTAAACACATTACAACACATGAAAAACGTATTGAGACAGCAATCCTCCCTTATATTATTCTTCTGGCCGAATACATGATTACATAGCTTTCTTCTCTGATAACTCACAAGTCGGATACAGATGGGTTTGAGAACAGAAAGGAAGAACATAGAAAGTAAGAACCCATAGGAAGAACAGGTATGATTCTTCCGCAGCTGCTCTGCGCATCCTTCCTCAGGTCTTGATCCTCGCAAACTTCTCTCGCATCCATTCAACCTTGACTTAACAAACTTCTTCTTCGGCGGGTGATCGCCTTTTATTCACCGTTCCTCGCGGCCAGCGACTTCTCTGTGTCTTCACTCTGGATTTTCCGGCGTCTCTTCGATGTACACGTGTTACCCTGCATTTTAACTGCTTGTGTTTCTTTCATACACTTATCTGCATTCGATCTCCGGTTATCGAGTGCTTCCACGCCACCTTGGTCGCTCACTTGACTCCGTCGCTACGGCTCGGTCGCGGTTCTTTGTGCGTATTTGTTACGCAACTCAAAAAGAGTCAAAGTTCAAAATGTCTTGGCCAAAAGTTCAAAGAAAACTCAAACAAAAACAAGAGAGACTGACACCTACTGAGCGAGGCTTGAAGAACAACTCAAACCCAAGCAAAAACTCTGGCTGAAATTGCCTCTGCGTGGCTCAGTCTCTTGGTTGCTAAGCCCAGAAATGTCGCTGCTGGTTGACTTCAGACTGCTGGCTGGGCTGCTTTCTCTACTCAGAAAATTCCAGTGTTTTAACCCCGGACTCTACTCACCAAACCCACAAAATGCACGAATGAAATTATTGAATGTTGACAAAAAAAATGTTGGGGGGGGGGGGGGGGGGGGGGGTGTTCTCTCTTTCCTCTCTCTCTCTCTCCACACACTTCCGGGCTTCTGCTTCCCGCTTCCTGTTCCTGTCCGTGTTTGATGTTCTGGTGTTGGCGGCAGTTTTCTGGTTTTGAGCTTCTGCGGCGGCATCCTCGCAAACAACCACGTGTGCCTAAATTGAAACTTTGATAATCTGGCTAAATCTCTGAAAACATCCTTAGTAAAATTAACTATCTCCCTCTCATCTCTTGCTGAAATTCTGCGCTTCTCCACTCGACACCCACACCGAACTGAACTATGCAATCACTGTGCAACCTACTATACCTTTGAGAAGCCCTAAAGGGGATACGCTCTTCATGTTGCTACTGCTGTGTAATTACCCCCACCAAAATGCAAAACTCCTCTCCTGAGTGGGCACTTGTAGTCCGCCGAGGTAGAGTTTGAGATATCCACTTGAAGATCTCATGTGCTAATATTTTCTGAGTATGGCTGCTCAAGCTGATCAAAATGATGATAATAAGATGAGCAGATAATTCACCAAATGAAACATTCCTTCTTCCTTTATGCATTGATCACAGATATATGCCTTAGATCCACATAAATTTTCTCTGATAATCATGTGCCACCTTCTAGCAATCCCATGTTGTCTTTTCATACCTCTTTCTATTTGCCACCTAAACCATTACCCACCATAATTTTCCCTTAGGGACTTTTAGGAAAAGACTTTATTTAGCAATTTACACTTAACAACGACAAATAAATCAAAATTAATATTCCACATTATTTGGCCCTTTAATTTGGAATATCCCGCAAACCCATAATCTGGGGTAATGTACAATCTCCCATTTTGCAGTATAAGACAAAGGTTTGAGTAAACCTACCTGAGTTGGAATTAATGCCGCATCATTAATGCTATTGAATTTATTCTCTTGAGAACTACGGCCCATGTAATACCCATTTTCTTTAGTAAACATAAACCTTACAACCACCATAAAAATCCAATAGGAAACTATTTTTTTTTTTTTTCTCTACGAGTCTCAAAATTTCAGCAGTCTATCACACTTCATATATGTCCTAGAGATTCTAGTAATTTCTTTGGATGTCTAAACTAGACATAAAATTGTTTGTATAAATATGCATATTACATCCATATACCCAATGTGTGGGCTTCCTTCATCATAGCTACCCTGGATTAAAATGTCTTGCCCCCCTATCTCATTCAACTGCAGCTTTACCATTTCAGATTGTACCATGGACCTGTCACCCCCTTTGAGGTTCAAACCACCTAATAGGGTCATTTATTAACCTGTCTTGTTGAGCTTGCTAACACTTGTACATTTTAAAGACCATTTGGAAGGGCATTATACTATGAAGTGTCCACTTTTTCCCCTAGTTAGTAAGCTTATTTACATAATTACGCTAATGGATTTTTGTACTGGAAGGTGAGGAGGACTAATTCTATGGAACAAAGAAAATTCTAATCTAGTTTTGTAATATTCCCAATTAGCCCAAGCTAATGGGAATATACAATTTTGTTTCATTATCTTATGGCAAGAATAAATGTGTAAAGGAGGACAATAAAAACTTGTAAAAACAATGAATAAATCAATGCCTCATGTGTTAAAGGTTAAATCTGGGCTATTCTAATAAAACACCCTCATGTGTGGAAGGGATTGAGCTGTTTGACTGGGTCAACCATGACCAAATCAACAGCGTTGTCTAGATGCAGTGAACCTCCTAGATGCACAACGCAGTTTTAGATGGAGGCTACACATGTGAAAGGAGCTAAATCATTGGGATGGTTTAGGGTTTTGCAAGAATTTTATCTTATAAAAGGAAGAGGAGGAAAATAGAAGAGGTTGTTGTTGATGTGATTACATTTTCTGAATATATTGTATGTTTAGACATATATCATTCTCTTGTTTTTTAGCTGAGAATAGTGTTGTTTAGCACTGGGTGTTCTTGATCAAGAATCCCACCTCCTTCCTTTAGTGGCCTCTTGGAGGAGTCTTGCTAATCTTGTCCACTATCAAGCATTTGGCCAAGCTTCACCTTACAGCTAAAACACTGATGCTATTGAGGGTTGGGTTGTCCTTGTAAGCTGCAGCAAGTGGAGGCTAGATCTACTCAGATCTAGGCCATTCTAGTGCCTCTTTTCAGTGGGAGAGTCTTCTATCCCCCTAGTAAGAGAGTATTAGACCTTGGGAGCTGCATTTTCAGATCTTGGCATTAGGCCAAACCAATACTAGAGCCTACAATGCATTTTTCCTTCCAGGACTGCGTTATTTGCAAGTATACATTTTCGGGGTGTTTTGGCATACTTTTGGAGGAGATATCTCTAGTGTTGGGGTTCTGCCCTTCACTGTGGTGATCCATGAATTACAGATCTAATCCATATTCTGTTCAAATCTGATCTACTCATTATTGTATTTAACTTCAGAAATTTCTGAATATTACTGCAAATCTGCAACTTTAGATCTCATATCTACTCTTTGTATTTCATGTTTTTCTCAAAACCCCAAGGGGAATTTGTAGAGGAGCTCATCTACTGTACAGATCTGATATAGATCTAATATTTTTTACAAATATCTTCTCTACATCTGAAGTGTAATATACAACTGCTGCAGCTCTTAAAAACAACGCTGTCAATCCTTTTTACAGTCTAATACATTGATGCAACACCTCTTTTTCAGGATTTTATTCATAAAAGTCTTCCATTTTCTCTTGTACATTGTATGGGCCACATTATAGTTCTGATTTGCTGATGTATAAGTGATTATTGAACCTCCAAATTTTCCTCCTACTCTTGCTCCGCTGAACTATGTTATTTTTTGAGCAATATTGTTTTGTATTGCTGCAGTCCCATTCCTGGGCATTTTCAGCCATACTAGGTGTGGGAGATTTGTTTACTCACCTAGAAGGATTTTTTTCTGATATCCTCTTGGATTTAAATGTTATAATGTTAGATCTAAGGAATCCAAGGGCTGATTTTGATTGCTATAGCATACATTTCTGGAAAATGCATTTTTCAGACATGTATTACCGACAGTCCCAATCTGGGAATATTACAGTGGTATCAGAGCACTCATCTTGGCATAGCCTGTGCCTTTATTAAGAATCCAATATTTCCTTTCAAGGCAAGGGACACTGAAGCCAGTATGATTACATTGAAGACACAAAAGAAAAGGGAAAAACCCCTTTATCTGGAATATTGAAAGGAGAAGAGTTCTGTAAAACTCTTTCTCAAGCTATGTATGAGCTGAAAGGAGAAATCCGGGGAATGAGGAGGGAAAGACATAAAAATTCCTCAAGAATATTGTTACATCAAGGAATCCCCAATACTTCTTACTATGTGTGTGAGCATTCAGCCACACAATCCAATCTACAACGTTGGAGAATGTCTACTTTCTTAACAAAGGAAAGAGGAAAAGGAGGAGCACCAAAGGAGGAAGCTCTTGGTGATTATCTCCAAGATTATGAGTCTCAATCAGATAGATTCAAGGAGCATCTCAGTTTCCCAGAGTTCTGTCAACTTAAATAAGAAAGATCCAACATCTACAGTAGAGGAAGAGGGTGCATGCAACACACTTTGGGTAGATTTTCTCTACCTACTTTTGATGGATCACCTAAGAACTCAGCCAAGTCTTGGGTAAGGAAGCTTGACACATATTTCTAGCTGCATCAAGTCTTAGAAGAATAAGCCTTGAGAGTAGCAACTCTGCATCTTCAAGGTAAGGCTTATGCCTAGTGGCTATTTGAGTATTCTTCCTTGAAAAGTGTAAATATCTCTTCTTATGCAAAGTTCACTAGGAGACTAGTGAAAAGATTTGATTTAAGACATTCTGAAACTTCTTGGGGAGAGAAAATCAAGCCCAAGAAATTTGAATCTTTGCATGAGTTGGAAGATTCCATAAAGCCAACTCCATTTCTAAACATTGTTGAGGGGGTCGAAGATCTGCTGCATGATTGGCCAAAGGCCAAAACCCCACTACAACAAGGTCTCTCTTCTCAAGGAGAAGATGAGGGTTCCTTCTTCAAGAAGAGACCAAGTAAAAGGGTCTCTTAATGATGAGGCATTCTCCATTGATGAGGAGAAGGGAGAAAGAGAGTAGAGAAGATCCTCTGGCGCTGTGATAGGAAGAGGAGATCTATTTTTATTAGGATATGGAGATGAATAAATTGCTTCCACTAGAGGGGCTCTTGCATCTTTGCAAGGAGTTCCTAAGGATATTCCATTTGGAGGACATGAGCAGCATATGGTTATGCTAAGAGACGATGAGACATAACAAAGGAGGGATCACAAAGCTGACATAGCAGAAGATGATCCACTATTGCTAGGAGAAGAGAATGGAGAAAATGCTCCAATCAGAGGAACTATTGCACCACTAAGAGGGGTCTCCAAATTTCATGAGACTTCCACACATGAAATGGAGTTGAAATTGCACAGTGGAAGCAGGGACATGAGGATCCCATCTATTATGCATATGAGGATGGTCCCTGGAACCTCTTTATCTAGTGGAAAATCAACTGGGAGGCCACTTTATTTAGATTTTGTGGGGAAGACCTCATAGATTGCTGCTCCAAACTTAGATCCAGGAGGGATTGGAGCACTTGAAGACGAAGCTATAGCATTGGGAGACGTGGGTAAGCTCAAGGAGGAGGGAAATCTTCTTCCCCTATCATCATCACCCACTCTCTTTTCTGGATCTGCACTGTGGGAGGAGAAGAATGGAGGGAACAACCTTCCAACACACACCTTTGGCATAGGAGATGTAAAGGAGAGGATCAGAAACATGACATACATTCTTGTTGATGCATCATTAGTGCTGTCATTGTTGAGCAGTGTAGATTTGTATTGGAAATCAAAAATGTTAGTGGATTATTCCAAAGATCTTCACACATGTATGATACTTGATGACCAGTTACATGAAGAGGGCTACGTAGTCCAAGGAGGAGTCATATATCATCATGGTAGAATTTTTTTGTCTAGAGCTTCTAATCTCAAGCATAAGATACTACAAGGAGCATACAAAGAGTTATTCTTTGGCCACCTGTATTCCATGAGGATCTACAACATCATCGTGAGGAGATTTGATTGGGTAGGCTTGAAAGAGGAACTATATCAACATTTTCAAGAATGCATGAGCTATGTTGAGTTGGGGAAGCCATGGGACTCTATGAAAGAGTCATTTCAGCCATCTCTTCCTTCTTTGGGAAGAGGATAAAGATCCATGCACAACTCCATGTGTATGAGAGGCAATGTGGGTAAAGGATCTGTTCATGTAAAGCAAGTTTTATTTTCTTATTGGACATGTTGTTTTACCATTTTTATGCAGGCCATGACTCCTAAAAGGAGAAATGTATCATGTAAATATCATGGCAACTATCGGGCCATTAAAATTTCTGAATTTGGCCACTCCTTTGATGAGCAAAGGGCGATTTTTCATCATGATGGGTGATTCCCCAAGGCACCAAACATATCTCTTACCTTCAGAAATAGTGAGATGACTTGGGCAGCAAGTAAGTGGTGGGAAAACCACTTACCATGTCTTCATTTGAGGCAGGAAGGAGATGCACTGCGTTGGTATCATATGTGGTATTATGACCCACCTCCTCATGCTCAATTTTTTGTTTGTATGTACATAGTTTTGCTTCCATACATGGAGTATATACTTGTACTTCTTATCGGGATGAATGGAGTAAGGGTGGGAGCCATGTATGTACCACATGGGATGGAGACTCTGTATGTACCATATGCTACATTTTTCAGAGAGAGTATTGGTTCAACCATGTTTGTTTCATTTTAGTTTTTAACTCCTTATGGGATGGGACATTTACCTCTCATAAGAACATTGGAGAGACAATTCATGGAAGGTTGTTTGGTGAACACTCAGCTCATGGAGGAAGCTTATCACTTGATTGTGTCACCAATGGAGGAAGAAAGGAGTTGCAACACTCACCTTATCAGTTGCTTGAGGACAAGAAGCATTTTGGAGGGGAGGACTATAATATTCCCAATTAGCCCAAGCTAATGGGAATATACAATTTTGTTTCATTATCTTATGGCAAGAATAAATGTGTAAAGGAGGATAATAAAAACTCCTAAAAGTAGTGAATAAATCAATGCCCCATGTGAACAAGGTTAAATCTGGGCTATTCTAATAAAACACCCTCATGTGTGGAAGGGATTGAGCTATTTGACTGGGTCTACCATGACCAAATCAACAACGCTGTCTAGATGCAGTGAACCTCCTAGATGCATAACACAGTTTTAGATGGAGGATAGACATGTGAAAGGAGAAAAATCATTGAGATGGTTTATGGTTTTACAAGACCTTTATCTTATAAAAGGAAGAGGAGGACAGCAGAAGACGTTGTTGTTGATTTGATTATATTTTCTGAATATATTATATGTTTAGACATATATCATTCTCTTGTTGTTTAGATGAGAATAGTGTTGTTTAGCACTGGGTGTTCCTGATCAGGAATCCCACCTCCTTTCATGAGAGGCCTCATGGAGGAGTCTTACTGATCTTGTCCACTATCAGGCATTTGGCTAAGCTTCACCTTACACCTACAGCGGTGATCCTGTTGAGGGTTGGGTTTTCCTTGTAAGATGTAGCAAGTGGAGGCTAGATCTACTCAGATCTAGGCGATTCTAGTGCCTCTTTTCAGTGGGAGAGTCTTATATCCCCCTATTAAGATAGTATTAGACCTTGGGAGCTGCATTTTCAGATATTGGCATCAGGCCAAACCAGTACTAGAGCCTACAGCGCTGTTTTCCTTCCAAGACTGCGTTATTTTCAAGTATACAATTGCAAGGTGTTTTGGCATACTTTTGGAGGAGAGATATCTAGTGTTGGGGTTCTGCCCTTGACTATGGTGGTCCATGGATTACAGATCTAATCCATGTTCTGTTCAGATCTAATCTACTCATTATTGTATTTAACTTTAGAAGTTTCTGAATATTACTACAGATCTACAACTTTAGATCTCAGATCTACTCTTTGTATTTCATGTTTTTCTCAAAAACCCAAGGGGAACTTGTAGAGGAGCTCATCTAGTGTACAAATCTGATATAGATCTAATATTTTGTACATAGATCTGCACTAGATCTGAATTGTAATATACAGTTGCTGCAGCTCTTAAAAATAACGTTGTCAAACCTTTTTGTAGTCTAATACACTGATGCAACACCTTTTTTTGAGGATTTTCTTCATAAAAGTCTTCCATTTTCTCTTGTACATTGTATGGGCCACATTATAGATCTGATTTGTTGATGTATAAGTAATTATTGAACCTCAAAATTGGCCTTCTACTCTTACTCTGTTGAGCTAGGTTATTTTCTGAGCATTATTGTTTTGTGTTGTTGCAGTCCCATTCTTGGGCATTTTCAGCCATACTAGGTGTGGGAGACTTGTTTACCTCACCTAGAAGGATTTGTTTCTAATATCCTCTTGGATTTATATGTTAGATTGTCAGATCTAAGGAATCGAAGGGCTGATTTTAATTTTTGTAGCATACATTTATGAAAAATGCGCTTTTTTAGACATGTATTGCCGACAGTCACAATATGGGAATACTACAAGTTTACTCTAATCAGCTTCCGAGCCATGCAAAGCAGGTCATTTTCTTTATTCCATAGAACTGAAAAAAAAAGTACATTAGTGTAGACTTTGTTCCATAATCTTTTCCTTAGGCATACACTAGGTGCAGACTTTGAGATTCCTAGATACAAAGGAAAAAATTAGGTGTTAAGATTACAATTGAAGTGTTGGAGGAGTAATATCATTTCAGCCAGATAAGGAGAAAATATGCTCGTTGTAGAATGACAAAGTTGACACATGTTGTAGAGTGCATAGGCCTGGACACCATAGAGATAGGTAATTCAAAACTACACACACATAGATAAATGGCTGCAAATAGAGGTAAGGGAATGTTAGAACTGCAAACAAATGTTACCACAAAGAGGTGATGCAATGGAGAATGATCAACATGGATTGCTAGACCTAACAAGGCATATCTGATAGGCTCTATATGATGCCCAAGGCAATGAACACTACTACAAAGTCATGGATCCAATACCACTATTGGGCTCACGAGAATGCAAGAGATATTTAGGATAAACATGAGATTGCATAATATTAACCATATATACATATAAAGACAAGTGCATGTGACATTTGGATTATCCTTCCAAGGTCCCTTGGGATTGACTCAAAGTGATGGTTCATGTTCCTCCACAAAAACCCTAATGGATTAGGTGTCCAACAAATATAAATAAATAAACAAACAAACCAAATAAAAGATAATTAACTACATATGTACATAATCCAACATGAATTCAATAAATTATTGAATTTTTATCTCTATTTTATCTCTTGAAATTTGCTAGTTGTAGGAACATTCAATTGTTGCCCATGATGGGTGATTTATCTTTGGAGATAAGGAGTATGAAGGATAAATTTCCCATGATAAATATTAATCTAATGGCTATTTTCCATCTTGTTGAATAAATTTCATGTGGTTTTGACCAACTCGATTTCCTCCACAAAGAACGCGACATGATTGTTGATATATTATGAAAGGAGGGTTTACTTCTCCCCAATGAATTCACACTAGTTGATTTCTTACAAGGGTGGTACAAATTTCATACATTTGATAGTCTAGAAGTTCCTCTAATGTCTTGGCATTGATTCTTCTCAAACAACGAATAAATTTTTTTATAGTTGATCTCTAAAATAAATTTTTATTCGTTGTTTTATGTACATATAATTTCTTTTTAAAAGTTTTTATAACATTGGTAATCCAACACTTCAATTGTAATCTTAACACCCACTGTTTCCCTTTGTATCTAGGAATCTCAAAGTCTACACCTAGTGTATGCCTAAGTAAAAGATTATGGAACAAAGTCTACACCTAGTGTATGCCTAAGGAAAAGATTATGGAACAAAGTCTACACTAATGTACTTTATTTGTCAATTCTTTTGAACAAAGAAAATTATCTTCTTTGCATGGCTCAGAAGCTGGACCATAGTAAGTTGGATCAAAGAATTCTATGGAACAAAAAAAAATACTTGCTTTGCATGGCTCAGAAGCTGATTAGAGTAAGCTGGATCAGATGTCAGCTTCTTCTTGGTTATTTAGTTTCCTTGCAGGAATTTTTTCCATGCGTTGAGAATGCATACACCAATATAGACCATAGTAGCAAGCGTATTTCTGACCATATTAACGAAGCTCACTTGTTTAATTTGGACTCATCTCAAACTTTGCACAACTCAGAAAATGAGTTGTTTTAACTTGTGTGTGAGCCGAACTTGCTTCCTGTGAGTCTAACTCATTAGCAATAAATTCAAATTGCAAGCACTTGTTACTAGTTAGGCTGAATGCTGACTGGCAAGTGCCAAGTATTTTTTTTTAATTGTTCGGTGAGATTGACACATGAGGCCGATGACTACATGTTTGGTTCATGCCACTAAAAAAATCAAATAGAAAATACCCATTCTGCTCATATTTTTGGCAGGATCTTCTACAGGTTGTCTTTTGTGTTCTTTCCAGTGACTTGTAAACCTATGAAAGAGGAGCGGAGAAATAATTTTTTTAAGAAAAACAGAAAGAAAACAATGGCATATTCACAATTTACACAATATTTACCATGGAAACCAAAAATGGGAAAACCAACTAAACAAACAACACACTTGCTTGGCTACGAAAAGTACCTACCTAGAAGGAGCACTAGACACTTGGAGGAGGAAATTTGATCTCTGGAGTTCAGGACCATGCGATATGATCTACATGGTGTATGCATGAACCCTTGGTTGGTCCATCATTGACAAGCACATGTGGAGGTAGCTTGCTCTTGATTTTTTAGACCTCAACTCCAGGCTTAAGTGGCTTTATTCTTTGGAGCACTTGAGACCTTGTGACAACATGTTTCTTCTATGGCTTGTGACCTTGTGACGACATATCCGAGTTCTTCTATGGCTTATGACATTGTGACAACATATCCAAGTTATTTTATGGCTTGAGAAAAGTTTGTGGAATATATCTGAGTTCATCAGTGGCTTGATCCAAGTTCAGTGGTGACTAGACCAAAGTATTGTGATTTGATCTAGGTCTGTGGTATATATATTAGAGATCAGTGAAGACTAGATCGAAGTCCTGTGACAATTGATCAAAGTCTGTAACATAGATCCAAATCTATGATCTTGATCTAACTCTGTTGTATAGGTCCGAGATCTATACCATCTATCCAAGGTATGTCGAGGAGGCCTGAAACCTATATTTATCTTTGATCTGAATTGTTATCATCATATCAGTCCAATATCTATTCTTTGTTTGAAGTTCAAGCTTAAGAAAAGGTGTTTTCAATCTTGTTTCCTTGTGGCATGATGAGAGGATCAACCTTTACTTGGTGATATTTGTTGGACATTCAGTTGTGAATACTTAACACTTGTGGAAGCCTTCATGGGTCAATAAAGTCATTGTCTTGATGTATTGTTGAAGAACTAATTCAAATGCTTAAATAAAAATGTACTTTGCTTTAAAATTTGCATATTCATGATCTGTTTTTGTATGCGAAATTGTTCAACCACAAACAAGTCAACTAGATCATTCTTTGGCACCAGCTACACACGACAATGATCCAAATAGTTACATATTCAATGTTGGCTGGATAAAAATGTCACGTCCATTCAGACATTTTCCTCACCATGTTTCTCTCAAGAGAAACCCACCTTGCCTTAGCAGCCATTCCTGAGCCTGATGCCATCTCCAGTACTTAAAATTTTGTACTACAATGCCCATACACTTTTCTATGAACCCCACCCCTACTAACCTCTACTCTTTTAAATTATGAAACCTTTCCATTTAAGTAGCAGTGACCAAAAGGTTGAATAATGGTGTTCTTTTCCTCTTGAACAGTTTGAAAAATTGAATGCGCTTCAATACTTGGAATCTCAAAAATCACATGCACTTCCATCTAGTCAAGTGGAAGAAAAGAGTAATATTGTCATGCATACAAGTTGATGGTCATCCTATAATAACTAATTTCTGCAAAATTTTGGCTAGAATCATGTTATCTAGACCAATGGAAGAAACATCTAAGGTCACACTTCACGTCGTGGGTCAAAGGGGGAGATAATTGGAGCATGTCTCTTTAAGAAAAACATTTAATGGAATTCAGGGCTTAGGTCACCACTTGCAAACACTGAAATCCACAAGCCTACTCTACCTAAGTTTGTAGGGAATTTTAGTTTCAGAATGAGATGTACACATGCCGAGAGCACCTGAGATGAAGGTCATACTCCTGATGGAGTTCATCATTAATATGTTGATAATATATTCCTGAGGGAGGGCTTATATTTCAGGGGTGACTTTTCTCAGATTTGGCACCATATATCATTGTTTTGAGGAGGACATATTGGAGATCAATCATCATATTATGAAGCTGAGAAAATATGTATGTTTCCTGTAGAAATTCGAAGCCAAATTCTATGTACTTGTTGAAGCCTAGAAAATCTCTGCTTCAAACATCGGGGAAAACCACCTGGTCGGGACCTTAAGACAACTCCTTTTCCGTTTGGTATGGTGGCTCCAACTAGATTTAAAGGACCAGTTTCCTTATAACTAAATGGATTGGTTTAGATGGGTGGAAATGGGACTAAATTAATTGAAATAAAACTATCTAATTTAAACTAAATACTGATAAAGAAATTCTAAAACTAACCCGGGTAATTATATGTCAATACAACTTAAGATTGTTCCAATTTAACAATAACCATGAAAATGTATTATTATTTAAATTGAAATATGCAAAAACAAATAAAGAAAACTCTGTTTAAGAAATTAAACAGAGTTGTATTAGCATATTGCATTCATCATTGTATACCATCTATATATACTTATAAAAGATGACGTTTCAATTATACTCAGAAATGATATATAAAAGGAAGCGTTGTGAAAACAAATATATATAAATGATAGCAATTTTAAAGCGAATATCATAAGACAAAAGAAATCAACAGTGAAAGGATAGAAATACCTCATTCATCTCGAAGACTTTCAAATGAAATGTGATATTCTAATCCAGTAACTCTGATGCAAAATCAAATTCCAAGGTACAGAAATGCAACACTTCAAAGATAATTCCGCATGAAAATCACCAGATGTGATCCTTTTTAAAAATATATAAGACAATGGAGTACATAAATGCAATCTCCAAGTCCAAAAATATTAAGATCCAGGACCCCTCTCTAAATGCATAAGAGGGGTTTAAATACTACTTAACTAACTCTAAAAATAGTTTATTACAAAAATTAAGGATTCGGTTCAATGACCTTCCTTTTCCTAGGCTAAAATACAGTGAAATTAAAACTAAATCTATCTATCTATGAATTTGATCTTTAAACTTGCAGGCATCTAGCATAGTTTTGAGAAGATGCGGTTGACCGACTTCGGAATTCAACTGTCCTGAAAAGACAGAGTCGGCAAGCGTAGGAGAAATCTTCTCTGTAGCATTGATGATACAATTAAGCACACTGTGCTGACTGTGTGGCTTCACCAAGTACATCCAGTATGAGTCCCAATTCAATCTTGTCAGCCCTTGGATAGATTTTGCTTTTTCTTCTGCCTTTTGCCTCAATTATGTTTGCAGTTGATTTGCCTATGGGAGATATCCTGGAACAGTTTCAGGAATCAAATTAGCTTTGTGTAAATTGTCAATTACACAATCAGTAAGAATGTTTGCCGCTGTAGCCGCCTCCTTTGCTGCCTTTTCTGCCTTTTGCTCTGTTATCAATTTTGCAATTTCATCTTGATTTTGCTTCACCATTTTCTCATATCATACTTTTTAGCCAAAGTAGTTTCTTTTTATCGATTTGTCCTTCCACAGTAGTTTTTCTCTGCACTGAACACGCTCCACATCTTTTTCCTTGCTCAGCATTAAGTGCTTGAATTTGGTCTATGTTTCCTCATTTTGTCTTATAGTTATTTCAAGTCTCTTCGACTCCCGACTTTTCTTTAAGAAGAGCTTTATGTTTCTCTGAGAACTCTTGACCTCCAACAACTTCTTTAGTAACTTATAAAAGCTCTATAGAGGCTAATTTTGGCAAACTCACATACCTTATCTTGTGGTAGAAACTGTGTCAATTTGCCCACTTGGATATTTGAACTTGTGAACAGCGTCTAAAACATCCTTTTTTGGTACTGTCCACTCATGTTTGATTTTCTTCAATGGTTCATCTCTTTTGGTCCATTCCTGTGTGCATTCTGATAAATTCGCATGTTATCTGGCAAATTCTTCCATAAATTGCTTATTATAAGGCGCATGAGGTTCTGGAAACTTATACATTAATCTCAGATCTTCCGTGGTGAATGAACCTATTAGCTCTTGAGCTGGAGTTCTGAATTGTTTGTCTGAAATATCGGTGCTGTCCAGCACCCATCTCACCATGTCTGTATATGGGAGAATCCTTGGCCTTGCCGCTATTCTATGCAAAAATGAGCAAGCCAGTTCTCTAAGGGTTGCCTCAGACGTATTATTGGAACCTGCTGTAGCTACAACTTTCATCACCACAGGGTTTTCTTCTTCTAACAGATTATACATTCCTTCCCAAGTGGATATACCGGCATCCTTATTACAAGCGGTGTCTGCATACAGCGAAGCCATTTCTCTGTTTTCAGAATTCGAGCTCTTCTCCTTCTTACCCATAGTGTTTAGTGAAAGCTTTGTATAGACGTTTGCTCCTTCGTGCCTGTGTTTTACGAGTAAATGAGAGTAATGGCATAAGAAAGGTGATGAGACTGTTTTAAATGTGAAAGCGGATGAAATATAATATTTTAATCGTGAAACGACTTTCAATCCAAACACAATCTTATTTACCATTAATTGTCAATCCAATCATTTAATTTAATCATTAAAGCGCATAACAGATTTGATATATGGTAAGATTGCCTTTGGACAACGCGCCTACATGAATTTGCGACATTTCAATCTGCGATTTGCTGCGCAATATCGCAATATCGCAATGTCGCTTTATCGCAATATCGCAAAATGAAGCCATCACAGTTATGTAAAATAGCGCAAAAGCGGAAATTGCACAATAGCGCAAAAGCGCACATCGCAAATCTCGCAAAAGCGCAAAATTGAAAATAGCGCAAAAGGTATTCATTAATCACTTCTGTTTTCTGCGCTATGCGATCTGCGACCAATACGTTTATTGTATAAGCTTTTGGGATCGCATTATCGCAAAAGCGCAAAATCGCATTTTCAGTTTTATAAAAGATATATACCATTTTGCTATGGATGCGCTATTTTGTTTAAAGAGAAATTTTATTGTAATCTATCATAAACTTAAGTGTTTCTTAATGTTCTTTCTAAGGGATTTCTATAAGTTTATGATAGAAAGTTTTATTAGAAAAGGAAAACAAATCCTAATTGATTTTTTGGATTTTTTAACTAAGGGTCCCCATTTATTTAGTATTATTACTAATATTAAATAAAAAGGGGGGTTGTTGCTAGTCACAACAATTGGCGATTCACTGAAAGAAACAGTTATCTCTGAAAAAATAAAATGAACACTATATCTTTAGTAAGTAAAGATTTTTAAAGATAATGAAAACTATCTTAGGATAATTCAAATAAAATGTAACTATGAAAAAGAAATAAAAATCATTTCATAATTTCTTTCTAATTTCTTAAGAATAAAAACATCTTGGGTTATCTCAAGCTTTGATTGGTGTTAATAATGAAGTAAGTGGATTTCTCCAGGTTTTGGTTTTATAATATACTCTATTTCGATAGGTATTGCCTCTGCTGCCAGCAAACATTCATAGTCTCGACAGGGTTACCTTTAAACCATTAACCATTCATTGTCCCATCCAACTAAAATTATGACTTTTTAAAAGATAAATTCATAAGACTTATTATCTCGTGTTTTTGTCTTTTATTTATTTTTTTATTTTAAGAGCCATTGTTCTGGTTTGGTATCCAGTTAATAACAATGCCATTCACTAGTTATAATTAAACTGAACAAGCTGGCTCGTGATGAGACCCCTTGTCTTATATTTATAAGCCATTACCCTGTTTTGGTATGCAGTATTGGTAATGTCAGTTTTATTACTCCTTATGAACATGGTAAATCGGCTCATAATGAGACCTCTTATCTCTTTAAATTTTCAAATTTCTTAGAATTACATTCTAAAAAATCATAACTTAAATGGATGGGGTGAAATAGTTTTATCTTTAAGAATCAATGGATGACAATTTTCAGAGTTTTTTGAGTTCCAAAACTTTGAAAAAAATCTTTACTTTGATAGATAACCTTTCTTTGCTTAATAAACTTATGATGATTTACATTCTTCTCAAGTTTTCAAAAGATCATACAAATGATTGAAATAATCTTTTAAAGTTTAACATCTTATTTTAAACTATTCAAAAACTGTGATCATTATTTAAAAAAAAATCTTATTTACACAAAATAAATATTTATAATATTCTTCCGAAGAAATTTTCTTAAATAGTAAATAGTCAATCAGAGACTTATTAACAACCTTTATTCAAAAAACAAAAACAATCAAAATTCTGCAGAAAGGAATATGTACAGTTAAGAAGGGGTTACCTCCTTATGAAAATAATTTCTTCAAGATAAGCCCATTTACAGGAAGAGATTCTCTCTTACCTATTAGATCTTGGAGTATGAATGTATTTGAGCTTATATTCTCAACGATCTTAAATGGCCCAAGCCACATTTTTTGAAATTTGGTGTGTTTACCTTTTTCTTCGTGTGCTTTATCCCATTTCAGAACAAGATCACCAATTGACAAAATTTTTGAGCCAGTAGAACTTGCATCAAAAGAAGATTTTACAAGCTGTCGATGTTTTTGATGAGTAATTTTTACTTTGTCCCTATCTTATTCTAGTTTAAGGATTTGATCATATCTCAATTGAATGGATGAAGAAGGATTTTCTTCAATAAATTGCACTAAGGCTAACGATGGAAGAGTTAAATTTGATGGTATCACAGCTTCTTTTCCATAAACCAGATTGAAAGGTGAAGTCCCTATTGAAGCTTTTTCAGTGATACGATCAGCCCATAATGCAAAGATTAAATATTTGTGCCAATTCTTTTGATTTTGATCAACGGTTCTTTTAATTATTTTGATAAGGTTTTTATTAGTTGATTCAGCCAAACCATTACCTTGTGGATAATAATTTGCTGAATATTTTAATTTAAAACCTCTTTTGACTGCAAATTCTATTAAACTATTTCTAGAGAAGTAAGATGCATTATCAAAGACTAGAGTGTTAGGTACACCAAACCTGGTTATGATGAATTGATCTATGAAATCAATAATTGCATCAGAATTGGCTACCTTCAACGGGATTGCCTCTACCCATTTTGTAAAGTAATCAGTTGCAGTAAGGATGTACTTGTGCTGTTTGGAAGAATGAGGTACTATCTCACCAATAATGTCTAGCCCCCATTGTTCGAATGGTTGCTCAATAGTCACTGGTTGCAAAGGAAAAGCTGGTTTCCTTTGTCTTCCACTTGCAGTTTGAAAAATTTGGCACTTCCTTACGTAATCATGCGTATCTTTAAAAATGGTAGGCCAGTAATAACCAACACGAATTATTTTGTGAGCTGTGGTATCACCTCCAAAATGACCTCCTGCTGGTCCATCATGCAATTCCTGCAAAACCTTTTCAGCTTCAGTCTTTTCAAGACATCTTAATAAAATTGAATCATAATTTCTCCTAAATAACACATTATCAATGATCTCATATTTAATAGCCTTTAACCTTAAAGCGTGTTTACTCTTATAGCTGAGATTAGAAAGAGCATACCCATTTTTCAAGTAATAGATAAGATCAACATACTGAGATTCAGAATCTGTAACATTTATCTGACTTACTTGAATATCTTGATTTGAATCTTGATTTTCTGGTATGTTATGAGCTCCTGCCAATAATCTGCAAAAACCTTGTCTTCTAACAATCTTAGCTGGTTTAATATCAATATCATATTCTTGCAAGGCTGTTACCCAGTTAGCTCTCTTTTCTCCTACTTCTTTTTGAATTAATAATTGCCTCACTGCAGAGAATGGGACAATGATTTTTGTATGTGTTTTCAAGAGAAAAGCTCTGAAATGTTTGATTGATTTAAATACATCAAAGGCTTGTTTTTCAACATCGGAATAATTAAGCTCAGCTCCTTGCAGATTTGAACTAAAGAAAGAAATTGGTGCTTCAATTTCTTGATCATTGAGTTGTGTTAAAACGGCTGCATAGGATGTTTCAGTGGCCAGAGTATACAAAGTAAAATCTTTAGAAAAATCCGAGGTATTCAATGCTGGTGCATTAATGATCGCTTGTTTGATTGACTCAAAAGCTTCTTTTTCTTTCTGCCCCTATTTGAATACTGAATTCTTCTTGATCATATTTTGCATAGGTAAAACAATAAAAGAAAAATTAGGAATGAATCTTTTAACAAAATTGATCTGTCCAAGAAATGATTGCATGGATTTTTTGTTATGAGGTAAAGAAATATCAGAAATTTCTTTCACTCTATCTGGATCAATATATATACCATTTTTTGACACAACAAATCCTAAGAGTTTTCCTTCATCTAAAGCAAAGAAAGATTTCTTGGGATTTAAGGAGATACCAAACTTTCTACATCTTTCAAATATTTGTTTTAAATCATGTAGATGATTGGCTCTCTTTTTTGAAAATATTGTTATGTCATCAAGATAAACAACAACTGATTTATTGATCAGACCTTTAAATGCTATGTCCATGGCCCTTTGAAAAGTTTCTCCTGCATTTATTAGACCAAAAGGCATTTTCTGATAAGCATAAGTTCCCCATTTTGTTCTGAAAGTTGTTTTCAATCTGTCATCCGGATGAACTAAAACTTGATTATAGCCCGAAAATCCATCGAGAAAAGACATAAGTTCAGAACCAGCTACCTTTTGAAGTATCTGTTCCATGGTTGGCAATGGGAAATTGTCTTTTAAACATGCCTTATTTAAATTTCTGAAATCAATACAGATCCTTATATCACCATTTTTCTTCCTTACAGGTACCATATTGGAAACCCAATTGGAGTGCCTGACAGGTAAAATGATTTTGGCTTTCAAAAGTTTATTAAGTTCTGATTTGATTTGACTTTCGAGATTTGGATGAATCTTTCTCAACTTCTGTTGAACAGGTTTAATATTAGGAAGCATTGGAATTGTATGTTGAATAACCGAAGTATCATACGTTTTTAGATCATCATAATTCCAAGCAAAAACGTTTTTATACTTGTTCAGCAGTTTAATGAATGCATTCCTTTCCTCTGGTGTTAAATTGAGTCCTAAGTTAACGTTTTGAGGTTTATAATTAGAACCAAGATTTACTAATTCAAACTTCAAAGTAGAGCTTTGAAGTTTAGCATTAGTGACTTTCTTGAATCTGTCTTTAATGTCATATAAATCCTCTAATTTAACAACATATTTTGGAATGGGGTTTTCATTACCTTTTGAAGCAATTTGTAAATCATGATCATCTTCGTCAATAACTTGCTCATCATATGATTTCTCTGAAGTCATGAAATTTAGAATATCTTGATCATGATATAATACTCTCCAATTTGTAACATTATCTGGGATAGATGGACGAAAAATCAATTCTACAGAAAACCTATCAAGACTGTAATCTTCAGCAGGTAGGAGTTTAGATGCAACATTAGCTAACAAGTCAGCTGATGTATTCTGATTCCTAGGAATAGGAGAAATATTAAATGCTAAAAAATGAGTGGTGAGATCTTGTACTAGAGTTTGATAGTGTTTAAGATGTCCTGAAAGGCAATGAATAGTATTCCTAACTTGTTTTATGACAATTTTGGAATCACCAAAGACTTTCAAGTATTTAACATCTAACCCTATAGCTTTATAAAGTCCTTGAACCAAGGCTTCATATTCTGCGGTATTATTAGTACACTCAAATTCTAACCTACATGACAACATGGTTTTCTCTCCATATGGATCAATTAAAATACATCCAGCTCCAGCTCCATCACTAGACTTTGATCCATCAAAATATAACGACCAAAATAAAGATTTGTCTATTGGATTATCTACAATTACATCAGAAATACTTACAATTCTGGAAGAATCAGTTTGTGAAAAATTTTCTATCTGAGAAACAAAAGTATTTACAGAAAAATGTGATTGAGGAGCTTCGAAGTTTCCAAGAAATGATTCAGCGGAATAACCTCCAAGAATATTGTTGTTGAATGCCACAGGCTCATTAGGTTGTTCGAATTCAGTGACAGTGTGCGTCATATGTTTTTCTCGTTCAATTTTAATTTGATTTGGTTTCCCTTTGTAGGGAAGCCACATATGCGAATAATCAGTTGAGATATAACCATTAACTTTCGCAGACCAGTCCCTGCTCAAGATTAATCCATAGAATTCAGGAATATCAGCAATCAAAATATCAATTCTTTGGACAATCCTAGGATCAGAGGCTAATCTGATAGTAACTGAATTGATTTCTCCTACAACTTGGACTTTAGAGCGATCCAATTGAGCGATATGAACTGCTGATTTCTGTGGTTCGATATTCAATTTGGCACAGACAGAAGTAGGCATTATATTGGAGGAAGCTCCAGAATCAATCAAACAATTGTGCAGATTTTTATTGTACATCTCATAAGTTAGAAGAAAAGGAGGAGTTTGAGAATTTGAATTTTCTCCAGTGAGCACAGTATCAGTAGCATCTACCTTATCTGGTGGCTTACCAGTTCCTCTCGCTACTTTTGCAACTACACCGCTTGGTAAAGGAGTAATTGGTGTAGCGTTCAATTCTTTCAATAGAAACTTTTGCTGGTGTTTAAGTTTGCTGAGTTCATGTAAGGAAATGTTAGCTTTGATCTTTTTCATGTCCTCGACAATGTTGTATTCCATAGGATCTGACACTACTAAAGTCTTTGCTGTTGATGTAGGAGGATTAGAAGAGGATGGCTGATTTTGAGTAGGTAATGGAGAAGTTTTCTTTACAGGGGATTTGTCTTTGGTACTTGGAGTTGTAATTTTCTTTTTAGGAACTGTTTGCACTGGTTCCACTGTGGATTTACTCCTAGTACTTACAGGCATAGCTTCTTCACTATCAGAATTAGGGAGAATAAAATCCCACATTCCATTCAATTCAGCTCTTTCTTCATTTTCATTTTCTTCATCTGATACTATAGATATATCTTCTTCCTCTTCCTCTTCTTCTGATTCTGCATTAGAGATTGCATTAGGAGGTTTAGATTCAACTTGGTTTCTTCTAAAATTTTGGATTGGTTTCTTGGTAGAAGTTTCAGCCACTTGTTTTTTAATTTCAACCATTTCATTTGACATGGTTTTAAGAACTTTCTGTAAACCTTCCATGTCGTATGGATATTTGGCCTTTTTCTTTAAATCATCTTTGAAGCTGACTTTCTTTGATTTTCTTTCCTCGATAGCATTTTTCTTTTCCAGAGAATTAATTCGTTTTTCCACTGCAATAGCTTCTTTCATATTCTCAGCTAATGTAGGCTTTGCAGCTCTGTCTACGAAAATTGCTATGTTTGAGGGTAAGGCAGTTATGTACCATTCAATTCTGACTTGTTCACTGGGCTGTGAATCTGTGTGAATTTTATTCAAGAGTTTGTTGAATCTAGCGTTGAATTCTTTAATGGGTTCTTTGGGTTCTATCTTTAAATTTGAGAGGTCATTGAGTAAAGTTGCAATTGATCGGTCATCTCCAAATTTGGTTAAAAAATGATCTGCAAAAATATCCCAACTTGTTATGGATCCTGATGGTAATGAAAAGTACCATGATCCTGCTACTCCCTGCAGAGTATAAGGGAATAGTCTAACTACAACATCTTCATGTATGAATCCATTCAAATTAATAGCTAGCATAAATTTATTGATATGTTCTTCAGCTTGAATGTTAAGATCTGGGCTAAACTTTGGAAGCCATTTTCCAGGATTGTCTGGTAAATCATGTAAAGGTGCAGCCATGTTGATTGCTCCTGGAGTAGACCATGGTCTCTGTGCCATTATTGGAACAACTATTGGAGGTATAGTAGAAACTGGTGGTGTTTGAATAGAAGTTGTTGGAATAGATGATGTTGAGATTAATGATGATTGAGAAGAAGATGTTTGAGGAGATGATAATTGAGGAGATGATGTGGAAACAACTGTACTTTGTTGAGAAGGGATTTCGGAAACAGGTATTTGAATATTAGATGTTGAACTTATATCACTTACTGATTCCGATTGAATTTTTCTTGTCTTGACTCTACTAGGTAAAGGGAATTCTTTCGGAGAAATACCAAGTTTTTCACTTTGAAGCCTAGTAAGATGTTTCGAAGAAACAAATTTTGAAGTTACACTACCTTCAGATATTTCAGACTCTTCTAGAGATAATGAGAATCCTTTCAATTTATGAATTAAATCTTGAACTTCAGGAGACTCAGGATTTTGATTGTCTGAATGTTTTGAGATTTTGGTAGTAGGTGTCTGAATATTTTCTGCAATTTCTTCTCTAGGATTTTGAATTTCAAAAGAAATTGAAGAAGTTAATGAGGGTGTTTTTCTCTCAAAATGGCTTGTGGATAAATATTTACTTGCCATTCATAGCTCATGCCCTCCTTATAGCGCCAAAAATGTTGAAGCCTAGAAAATCTCTGCTTCAAACATCGGGGAAAACCACCCGGTCGGGACCTTAAGACAACTCCTTTTCCGTTTGGTATGGTGGCTCCGACTGGATTTAAAGGACCAGTTTCCTTATAACTAAATGGATTGGTTTAGATGGGTGGAAATGGGACTAAATTAATTGAAATAAAACTATCTAATTTAAACTAAATACTGATAAAGAAATTATAACACTAACCCGGGTAATTATATGTGAATGCAACTTAAGATTGTTCCAATTTAACAATAACCATGAAAATGTATTATTATTTAAATTGAAATATGCAGAAACAAATAAAGATAACTCTGTTTAAGAAATTAAACAGAGTTGTATTAGCATATTGCATTCATCATTGTATACCATCTATATATACTTATAAAAGATGACGTTTCAATTATACTCAGAAATGATATATAAAAGGAAGCGTTGTGAAAACAAATATATATAAATGATAGCAATTTTAAAGCGGATATCATAAGACAAAAGAAATCAACAGTGAAAGGATAGAAATACCTCATTCATCTCAAAGACTTTCAAATGCAATGTGATATTCTAATCCAGTAACTCTGATGCAAAATCAAATTCCAAGGTACAGAAATGCAACACTTCAAAGATAATTCCACATAAAAATCACCAGATGTGATCATTTTTTTTTAAATATATAAGACAATGGAGTACAGAAATGAAATCTCCAAGTCAAAAAATATTAAGATCCAGGACCCCTCTCTAAATGCATGAGAAGGGTTTAAATACTACCTAGCTAAATCTAAAAATAGTCTATTACAAAAATTAAGGATTTGGTTCAATGACCGTCCTTTTTCTAGGCTAAAATACAGTAAAATTAAAACTAAATCTAACTATCTATGAACTTGATCTTTAAACTTGCAGGCGTCTAGCATAGTTTTGAGAAGATGCGGTTGACCGACTTCAGAATTCAACTGTCCTGAAAAGACAGAGTCGACAAGCATAGGAGCAATCTTCTCTATAGCATTGATGATACAATTAAGCGCACTGTGCTGATTGTGTGGCTTCACCAAGTACATCCAGTATGAGTCCCAATTCAATCTTGTCAGCCCTTGGATAGATTTTTCTTTTTCTTCTGCCTTTTGCCTCCATTCTGTTTGTAGTTGATTTTCCTGTGGGAGATATCCTGGAACAGTTTCAGGAATCAAATTAGCTTTGTGTAAATTGTCATTTACACAATTAGTAAGAATGTTTGCCACTGTAGCCGCCTCCTCTACTGCCTTTTCTGCCTTTTGCTCTGTTATCAATTTTGCAATTTCATCTTGATTTTGCTTCACCATTTTCTCATATCATACTTTTTAGCCAAAGTAGTTTCTTTTTATCGATTTGTCCTTCCGCAGTAGTTTTTCTCTGCACTGAACATGCTCCACATCTTTTTCCTTGCTCAGCATTAAGTGCCTTGAATTTGGTCTATGTTTCCTCATTTTGTCTTATAGTTATTTCAAGTCTCTTCGACTCCCGACTTTTCTTTAAGAAGAGCTTTATGTTTCTCTGAGAACTCCTGACCTCCAATAGCTTCTTTAGTAACTTCTAAAAGCTCTATAGAGGCTAATTTTGGCAAACTTACATACCTTATCTTGTGGTAGAAATTGTGTCAATTTGCCCACTTGGATATTTGAACTTGTGAACAGCGTCTAAAACATCCTTTTTTGGTACTGTCCACTCGTGTTTGATTTTCTTCAATGGTTCATCTCTTTTGGTCCATTCCTGTGTGTATTCTGATAAATTCGCATGTTCTCTGGCAAAATCTTCCATAAATTGCTTATTATAAGGCGCATGAGGTTCTGGCAACTTATGCATTAATCTCAGATCTTCCGTGATGAATGACCCGATTAGTTCTTCAGCTGGAGTTCTAAATTGTCTGTCTGAAATATCAGTGCTGTCCAGCACCCATATCACCATGTCTGTATATGGGAGAATTCTTGGCCTTGCCGCTATCCTATGCAGAAATGAACAAGCCAGTTCTTTGAGGGTTGCTTCAGACGTATTACTAGAACCTGCTGTAGCTACAACTTTCATCACCACAGGGTTTTCTTCTTCTAACATATTATACATTCCTTCCCAAGTGGATATACCGGCATCCTTATTACAAGCGGTGTCTGCATACAGCGAAGCCATTTCTTTGTTTTCAGAACTCGAGCTCTTCTCCTTCTTACCCATAGTGTTTAGTGAAAGCTTTGCATAGACGTTTGCTCCTTCGTGCCTGCATTTTACGAGTAAATGAGAGTAATGGCGTAAGAAAGGTGATGAGACTGTTTTAAATGTGAAAGCGGATGAAATATAATATTTTAATCGTGAAACGACTTTCAATCCAAACACAATCTTATTTACCATTAATTGTCAATCCAATCATTTAATTTAATCATTAAAGCGCATAACAGATTTGATATATGGTAAGATTGCCTTTGGACAACGCGCCTACATGAATCTGCGACATTGCGATCTGCGATTTGCTGCGCAATATCGCAATATCGCAATGTCACTTTATCGCAATATCACAAAATGAAGCCATCGCAGTTATGTAAAATAGCGCAATAGCGCAAAAGCGCACATCGCAAATCTTGCAAAAGCGCAAAATTGAAAATAGCGCAAAACGTATTCATTAATCACTTTTGTTTTCTGCGCTATGCGATCTGTGACCAATATGTTTATTTTATAAGCTTTTGGGATCGCATTATCGCAAAAGCACAAAATTGCATTTTCAGTTTTATAAAAGATATATACCATTTTGCTATGGATGCGCTATTTTGTTTAAAGAGAAATTTTATTGTAATCTATCATAAACTTAAGTGTTTCTTAATGTTCTTTCTAAGGGATTTCTATAATTTTATGATAGAAAGTTTTATTAGAAAAGGAAAACAAATCCTAATTGATTTTTTGGATTTTTTAACTAAGGGTCCTCATTTATTTAGTATTATTACTAATATTAAATAAAAAGGGGGGTTGTTGCTGGTCACAATAGTACTCAGTAGCATGATTAAAGGGTTCATAATTTCTAAAGGAGGCTAACATTTTGCATCTTCTTTCTGAGTTTATACTAGTCTATACCAGTGGGCCGAGATCAATCAAAAGATGTCACCAAGTGAACCTCCAGTTTCCTTGATCTTCCTATATTGTGATAGCTCTCTGAATTAAGTAATAAAATTAATGATTTCCTCTTATTTCCTCTTGTTGTAGCATTTCCCTTACTGTGCACGCCAAGTGTTTAATGAAATTATTGCACTCTAAATGTTTGTAAAAATTTGTCAAAGAGTGTTTGTTTAGGAAGGAAAATTGCGCATAATTTAGAATTGGTACATCACATATCAACTAACAAAATCATTGTTGTGTAGTCATAGACACATTTTCATATAATATTATTCTCAAATAAAAAATATGTGCCTATAACTCATTGAACTCCCTAGGTCATATTAAATTTGTGTCTCTGTAGGTCGTTGATATCTAAATCAACACATCACTAATGGTTAGACACCAATGCAACAATTGTACACAGACAAGGCCATTTCTCATTTAGCTGGGCCACATATCGTACAAAATTGGAATGGATGTGGTAATAATTTCCAATAGTAGTAAATGCTATCAATACCATATAATAGTCACAGCCAACATATGGTCAGTGATAGCCACCTTGTTTTAGATCTCAACAGTCAATTCGAAAATTTTGGGACAAGTAAAACGACACAGGCATGGCCTTTGCTTGTTTCTCAAAGGGATGTGAAGGAGCTAGAAATTTATGACCTAGGGGTGTGGGGTTGTTTTGATAGAGTCAACCAAAGGGGAAGGCGTAGAGCAAGGACTATCTAGTTCTTGTTTGAGGATGTGATGATCAAGAGCAAACTTGGAATAAGTCAAGGAAGAAATTTTGTTGTTGAATTAATGGTAATGTGAATTGGAAACAGGTAAAGACATTCAAACTGGTTGGAAATTCCAAAGTATTAGTAGATTAGTTTAATGGGAGGATTGAAATCAGAAATCTCCATTTAGAATCATGGCAGACAAAGATTTGTCAACTGCACTTATAGAGAGAAGAATTGTATAGCATAAATGCTCTCAATTCCTGTATGATGGAGTTTGCTCTTATTCATAGTGATGTTTTAATTCCTGAATTTACGTTTAATATTTTTTATTCTACCAATCCATTAAAATGATAGAAGTTCTTATGTGAGTTTTAATGTAAGCAAAGACTCTAAGAGTTAACAAATGTGTTGCGTAATAGCCATAACATTATAATTTTTGATTTCTGTTGGAATAACAAAAAGATTAAGGCCAACCGAAATTCGGTTATATGTTAAATTACAGATATGTACTTACATTCAAACATCGAATGAAAGAATGTATGTGATATACACTACGAAAGGAGAATACATCTATGCCGAATATGTTATTTCCATTACTCGGTTCTCTATTGGGGCATAGATAAATTGATAATCACATGAAACTTAACTCCTTGACTTTGCAAATAAGAAGAATAAATACCTAGATCAAGGCACACATACAAGGACAGAATGGCTGTAGAAATGTGAAAAGAGCTATAAATGGGAAAGGGGCCATTTTTAGATAAAGGAGCATACCGTTTGGGCATCCGCATGAATAGTAGCAATTTTAACGTCTTGATTTGACAAAATCAACAGATAGAGAAGGAAAACCCGAATTAATAAGTTAAGAAAATTTATAAATTCCACTACAAAAAAAGGTTATATATACTACACCAAATATTCTAAAATTTGATAGCCAATAAATAATTTATAGTATCACTTCTGCAACTACATTGTCTGAACTCTATTTTAGAAATGTAAATCCTGAAACATGCTACCTCATTAAGACTACCAATAACCATCATGTTCTACAATCTTGGAATTTGTAAAATACCAATCAAGAACTACCATCTCAACCAGAATAGTATAGAAAAATTGATGCGTTTAATATTAAGTCAATAAGAAGCTTGGGACCGTAAGGAACTTGGCATATAGATTGAATTTCATCCATTCAATGCTGGATAGGTAGATACCACAAAAAAAACACTACTAAGTTCACATGATCAAGAATAAAATTTGATGAAAAAGTGCATTGTAATATCCTTTCATGAGTATTATTTCATATTATCAGGTAGCAATGAGTCTATGGCATTTGGTGGAGTCACCCCAATAATCAATCTGCATTTTTAGTATTTTTTATCTCATTGAGTTGTGTTCGTTTTTATCATTTACTTTTGTTAAAGGATTCAGTCCATTCGATTTAGTCTATTCTCTGAATCTGTGATCTATATATGTTTAACAGTTTGTGCCTACTTTCGTTCACAAAGGGCAAGACCTGCTTACATAGTTTTCTCGCAAGTGTTTCAAGCAAGTCCTTAGCATCTTTCCTCATAAAATTCTTCACTTTCCTCATATATCCAATTCTATTGAGATTTCACAGGTAAACCATATAAAACAGATAAAGTGTGTTGATTCACGTTACTTCTATTAAAATCCACCATGGATGATGAGGCTTTTTCTTCAGTTGAAATAGGATGCTCAGGATGCTTATTGCTTCCAGAGATATATGAAAGAGTGATAGAACTTAACGGATTAGAAAGATTTAAAATACTACGCAGATTTTCGTTTTCCTTCACTTGAGTTCCAAAATAATTCTAAAGGATATCCTGAAGGGCCAAATAATCATCTACAACAGGAATTGCTCTTGTCAAAGTTTTGACAACAAATTCTAGACAAGGATCTCACCAGAAATCTCCAAAAGGTGATACAATTGGTGAGTCGTCCATTTTTTTTGTTCAAATCAATTTCTCCTTCAATGCTTTCTTTTTTTGGTCCTTCAGAAGGAAAAACATTCTCAAAAACAACAATTTTCAATTGTTCTTCACCACCTGCAAGTAAAAGGAGTTGTCTTCCATTTGATGAAATGGAAGGTTTTCTGGGCAATGGGACAGCTCCAGTCCCCGCCGTCTGACTACCTCGAGTTCCCATCCTGCCATCATCCAACTACTCGCGACCTCCCGGTGGACACCGCTCTCCCCTGCACCGCTTGCCTATGCCACATCCTCCCCTCCCCTCCGCCACCCCCCTCCCCTCCGCTCCCCCACGAACACTCCCTCACGCATGCTCCAGTCGTATTCGGTTTCCTTGCTCACCAACAACGGGCCATCTATAGCTTCAAGGGAGAGCAGTGCCTCTAAGATTAAAGGCATTGACATAACTCTTGGGTGGGCACATTGTGGGGCCAAAAATAAAATTTTATCTATCGATTTCTGGGATTCTGAATCCCGTATCTTCTTATCGATAACCTCCTCTACCCGCTTCTTCTTCTTCATGTCCACCACCAGAGGTTGAATTCAGTAACGTTCCAGTAATGTGGGCACATTCATAATAAAAAACCAACCAAACCGACTTCAAAATTCCACAAAGGATCTCCTATGAAAAACTCACACTTTTTGCTTTAGCACGATCAACTTCGGTGGTTTTCCATAATCTCATCCATGCCTCCAGAAAACGATAGAGAAAATGCTCATTCCCAAGAAGAAATCTAGTCGCTCATGCTCTAGTTTGTGCGGCCTTCTGGAGATTGAAACCAAGTAACATTCCCTCTTTTGTTGCAAAAAGCTTCCAGTTCTGACTATTGTGCTAAGACACCTTTATGTTTCCCCTGAAACTTAATATAACAACTAGTGGAAAATAAGCCTTATCTCCTTGAATATTTCACGCATCTCCATTTGCAAAGCAAGCATTGAGGGTTCGGGAGTTGGCTGTTATTGAGCTAAATGAATGCTTGAGAGTTGACATCTTCAATCTCACTAAATAGAGAATGAGAAGTAAAAAAAAATTGTGCAAAACCATGTATCCTAGCCACACCTAAAATTGGGATCATAACCCCCTGTTCCCCTGCTTCTAGGCATATAGTACAAAGTAGTCAGATAGTTTCCAATGTTGTAATCTATTTTGTGTTTTCATTGATGTCTCGGTGGTATTGGACTAGTGATATTTCTCAAAAATCCTGACAGATGAGAACTTGCTTAAATTGACTTTGTTCAAGATGGAGGAATGTTTGGGAAAAATTAGGACATAAAATACACTACCTTGGATGATTTTAATGATAATGTGTGTATCTTTGTTGATGCAGAATGTTCTTTCTTGGTCTGGAAAAATTTGGCAAAGGTGACTGGAGGAGCATCTCACGAAATTTTGTATTTATCGAATTCCCACACAGGTGGCTATTCATGCACAAAAGTATTCTATTCGATTGAATTCGATGAATAGGGACAGAAGGAAATCAAGCATTCATGATATTACTAGTGTGAATGGAAGATGTATCATCACCACAGGGACCTATAACTGGTCAAGGAAATAAACCTTTAGGATATATAGGGCAATCTGCTAATCATGCTTCTCAGTCAGGGCTTCCTAGTGTATATGGAGCTACTGTTGGTCAGCCCATTTCTGGGCCTATGGTTTCTGCTGTTGGTAGTCCTGTAATTCTTCCTCGGGGACATTCTCTTTATGTTGTTCCAATTGCTTACCCTATGCCACAGCCAACTATGCATAGATAACTAGAGAGAAGGAGCTGAGCACTTTGGACTGTAAAGCTTCATTTGATAATATGTTTGTTGTGATCGTATCAATAGGAAATGATGCATGTCAACTGATTTGCTAAATGCTGATTAGTTGGTGTATCATTGCTCAATATGCACCTTTTCCTGTGTGGTATGAAGGAGATCTTTTTCTTCCTCCACTAAGATTTCCAAAGTGGAGGATGTTAATTTTCTTTCAAAGAATGATTTTGATGGGGATACATGTAGAAAAAACTCAAGAGTTGTTATTCTTTTATTATTTCCTTTCTTCAGTCAAAATCTGAAAAGAGAAAGCTTCTAGATACAACTAGCAATATTATATGATAACTGTTACAATTTGGCGCAGAATACACAAAGAAGGAGATTTCAATAATGTTGCTCTGTTTAGCATCAGCATGATTTGGGATTCTTTGTGCAGATTATTGGTCAGATATGTTTGTGTGTTTCTTATGGGTAGGAAATTAAATGCCATTTGTCTCCATGGGTGCATTCAATTCTTGATGTCTTACTTTGGCTCTCTGGAATGTTGTTCTTGTGTTGTATGAGGTTCTTATTGGGGTCATTTAATTAGTGTTCTCTATTATAACTTATAATAGTAGCATATGATAGGAAGAATTGATATGGTTTATAATTCAAGTATGATATATGGATGTGAGAATGTGGTATTTTGAAAATGTTCCCTCTGCATGAAGTGGATATGCTAGTTGGAAAGAGTTGAGAGAGGCATATATGTATTTTGTATCTTCATGCCATCCTTCTCTTTGTTTTTAGGACTTCTTTTTGCATTACGAATACAATTGTAAGCCCTCGTCTTGTTAATACACTTTGTATCCGATACTGATTTATTTCTTGTTAAATGTTGGTCTTTGATTCAAACATTTCGTGTTTGTCTTGCCAATAATTGAGGTCTAGAAAATAAATTTTCAAGAAATATTAGATGCTAACATTAACTTCCAAGTCTAGAAACATTAGAATATGGTCCAATAAGCCATAACCTTAGAAGCATGCATTGCATATAGGAAAAACTATTGCCATTCACTGCTAGATGTAAGCAAGTCATTTGGCAACTAGATTGACGTTTTGTATGTCTGAATTTTGACAAGAACACTGATAAATATCTAAATAACCATATCAATAAGAGGAAAGATGTTTTGTTTGAGAACAAATGAATTTACATTTGACCTTCTAAGGATGCTTGATCTGTTTCATTGTAATTGTCTCATTGCTAACTCAAAATTCTGTGTTTTTCCATCTCAATTTATGATGGTTTTATGTAGTTCAATGAGCTTCTTGTCTAATTGCATCCCATCAGAAATACACTCGAGGTCATTATTTTTACCTTTTTCATGGCATAGGACAGTTGCCTCATCTAGATAGACTCCCTTTTATGTTCTTTTCACCCAAGTTCGTAGTTTTAGAATTGTATCGTGCAAATTTAATTGGTATTGTTGTCAACGGTATTTACTGTAATATCATGATGTTTCTCATGATAATATCTGTAAGGTATAGAACTTTTGTTGATTGGTATCTTTGGAGTTTGAAATGTTCAGCTTGCAATTTTAGCATCATGGATGGTGACGACAATCCCTGTACTTGCATTATGTTTAAGACTGGAAGACACCATTGATGTTTCAATTAATAGGAAGATAGAAGAGTTTTTATGTCCTAGAAACAATTCCAAGATGCAAAGTTGTTAGGTGTAAGTGAATGTAGCTGCCACTATCACTCTTGCCCTATAATTTGTGCAATAGATTCCCTCATTAGGATGATTTGTGAATATGTAGGTAACACATGTTACATTGTTTCTGTATTGTAGAGTTGGTATTATGGCAGTTTGAGGAGCCTACCTATACATTGGGTGAAGGATTATATCACATTAAGTTGCATGCTCAGTGGTAGTTTGAGGAGCCTTATTTTAAATTTAATGGAGGCTATACAACATTAAGTTGTATGTCTAGTTTGTCTTTTTCCTGCTTAATAGGCAAATGATGATGAGCACTTCACCTCATCCTTAAGGCTCACTCTTGCATCTAGTTATTTCAACGACAATGCTATTGAACTTGACTTCTCAAGTTTGATGTGGGCCAACCACAAGATTTTAGTTAGCTATTCCATGGATTGGGAGTTATTTTTTTTATTGTAGAGGAAATTGTAGTAGGGTAATTGATCTAATTGGATCAATTATATTATTTGTCACCTATATAAATCTTTTCAAATGGTTAAACTGGAGGAATCAACTTGTAGGGCCATATTTATTAGTGAGTCCTAGTTTGGAGAATTTTTGTCTGAAACTTCTTGGAGTCATTTTGATGCACTAAATGTCATTTTTTGGGGATCAAAATTGTCCCACTTAAGCATTGGACCCCATGATGCTTTTCCACACTCAAAGACCTTTCCAATGGTGCATGAATTGCGTGATTAACTCACCAGGTAAAGGTATAGTTGCTTGCGCCCTTTTTGTTCTCAATCTCTTAGGCGCAAGAATGAATGAGTAGAAGATGGTTTTAGGAATGAATTACAGCTCTAAAGAAATTGAAAAAGTGTCAAGTGGAGCTATTCAAAAAATTTCCCTAATCTAAAACAACAAAATTTCCCCATGAAAAAACAAGCAACTATTATGTTTGTATTATTTGGATGAATTTAGTTGTGTTGTTTCATGCAATGCATTGTGTTGGCTATGTATTGAAATATTAGCTAAGTGCATTGTAATGTTAGGATGATTTAAAGTTCCTAGTTGGATGTGTGCTTTATGTTGAATGAACTTGGTTAAGTGGGACTTAGTTGCATCTGATAAACTGTTATTGAAGGGAAAGTGATGGATAGGCCTTAAGTTAAGAGGAATCGTATAGCTGAGGTGCATGCTAGCCAAGCCCCTGTGGTTGTCACAAAGTAGTGTCATGTGACATGTGACTCAAAGTGCTGAAAAGGACTTGAGAAACTCAAATTTGCAATGAAAAATTTAGTTAAAATTTAGATTCATGACATCACCCCCGTTAATGCTCTATGAAGATGAAATGTCAAGTGCAAGGTTAAATCCTTTAATATAATGTATTTTTCCAGACTATGGTTTACTTCCAACTGCTTGCCACCAAAGATCAATCATTGTTGTTCAAAAGGGATCCCCTCCTGATCCTTATCTTGGACCTTGTCCATGACAAATAACAACAAGACTCTTCTTGTAAGCATTTTTTTAAATAGTTTTTTGGCATGCTCTCTACTTCAATGGATTTTATTAAATATTTTTTTGGCATGCTATGGACTTCAGTGTTTTTCCATATTGAGCTCGTTGTAATTCAGATTCGGATTCTTAGACCTTGAGAGTTGGCTCACTGCTCTGGTGTTTTTTTGGATTATTGTTTTGGTGTAGCTACCATCTCTGCATGTGCCACTCTTCCTACTATAGCTTTTGCAACAACTCTGTTAGAATTTTGTCAAAATAATTGATAGGTTTTCTCCTTATTTTAGAAATTTGTCAATGGAAAAGGTTTGGCCATGAGGACTTCTTTTTCTCTCTTCGTTGGTGTTGGGGAAGGAGAGGATCCCTACTTGGCAGGGAGAATTCGAAACGTAGTGGAACGCCTAACAACAATGGAGGGCTAAGAATAGGTGTTGCTATCTATCCTTATTTTGTATCCCATTATATATTTACATTTCCATGAGTTGATTTAACAAAGCAATATACTAATAGAAGAGGCCACTGCCACTGTGAAACAACAGTTGGACGTCTAAATATTTTTATACCTTGTGCTTCTACTTAATCAAAAATTTTCTTAATAGAAGAATCCACTACCATTCTGAAACAATCTCCTTCGGACATTTAAAGTCTTTGAAAGAATTGACAAAACTAAAGTTTTTATAATCATAGTCACAAACTATTTATTGACGTACACATCCACATCACATAGCCCACAAAAGAAGGGGAGGAAGCCAAGCAAACAAACAAAAAGAGAATGCATAGTGCCACTATTAGTGTATAAAACTGTGGTTTCTGGAAAGAACTTAAGGGCCTGAAGCTAACTTTAAACCCTCAGGTTTCCTATCTTCAAAATAAGAATGGATAGAAAAACACAGTTGCACTACATTCAATTCTGGTGTTTACAAGGCAGGACTTTAGTCATCTTGTCGACGACATTCTCAAATTGGCTTTGTTTCTGCTCAAGAGTCCCACTGTAACCGATTGACATACGAATCAAACCTGGCAAGATCCCTGCCATCAACCCAAATTACGTATAATTCTGCAGGTGGTACACAAGATTATAAGTCCTCTCTTTCATGTCCATGTACACACATAGTATCCCTCCATATCCATACCCACTATTTCCTATGGAATTCAAAAGGGCATACTGAGGGTGATCTTCTAAGCTAGGATAGATAACCTTGAGGCCCAAATTCTTCATTCTGCTTGCATATGTATATTCTCTGTGACAATTCTCCTTCATCCTCTCCCAAGAGAGGAAGCCTCTCAAAAATATCAAATGCTACTTTGGGATTCAAATGGCGAAGAATTTAATCAACTCACGCTCTTCAGCTTGGCTCTTGGAAATGGTAGTCAGGCACAGTGAAATATCAAAATGGTAGTTTGGCGCAAAATGAATTTAAGAATTTAAATTTTAAATGGTAGTCAGGCGCGAGCGGAGGGGAGGCGGAGCAGAGTGGAGGGGAGGCAGTCGGCACAGCAGTGTAGTGGAGCAGGATGGAGTAGGGCCCACCTGTCGAGTCGAAACAACAGATGCCGGTGGGGCGCTAGCCAGAGCTGTCCCATCACCAGAGGGAGTCGTCAGACGGGAGCTCCATTTCGTCTAATAGTAGACTGCTCACAAGTAAAAGTATTCAGCAGGGCAAGCGGAAAAAACTAAAAATACTAAAAGGAATTAAACAATACATAAGAAACAGAGAAATGAAAATAATATTGCTGCTAGTGAAATTCCTCACTAAAAATATTTAAGGGTATATATACAAGAATCTTTAACTATTAAAAGGAGTGTAATAGATGTCTGCGAAAAATTACATGTACATCAGTAAATGATATGCAAGGCTATCATGCTACGTGAGAAATAAAATGGCAGATAAAAGGATTTTGAGATGAAAGTACTATTTACATGTGTTTGCATTGGCATCGAGGTCAAAAATCAACTCCCCTTCCTTCATGATCCATTAGTATCATCTTCATCTATAAGAGGTACTCAGGATCCTTTTGAACTATTGAGAACCCATCTAACCTTAGTAGGTCCCTTACTATAATGCACTCCTACTGTATTCTGCAATTCACTGAAGTTTTGTGAGGACAATGATGAAACAGGTGTATTTGCATTGCTGGCATCTTCATGCCCAAGATGAAATGCCAAGGAAAAAACCTTGAGCTAAACAAATGTGAATTAGCATATGGCCTAACTAGAAGGAAAACAAAAATTTTCTCAGAATTAATTATTTGAGAATTACACTGCTTTCGTTCTCTGTTGAAGTTTTACCCGTTAGGGTTTTCATTCTTTCGCTTTGAACTAGCCCCTCTGATATATCCAGTTTCCAATAACTTAAATAAGTCTTTCTTAGATTGAAATCTATGTTCTGACACGGGATCAAAAAATACTACAAAACCCACTAAAGCAAGATTGTCAATAACGGAACCATATAAAACTTGAACTCACCTATATTGTAGAAATTCAGTTTTTATATTGTGAACCTACATTGATCACTAATATTTAGTTTCCAAGTTTTGAATAACTCAATACTCCTCACTAAGTCCCTTTCTCATTAAGTTCTCAGACTAGGAATGAAAGCACTCCGTGGTATTTCAATTTGTGATAAAACTCAATCAGTTGTAGGAATTTCACCACCCACTAGAAATTTTACACTGGCATAGAGCCATCTTAACATGAATCTGTTAAGCACATTGTGTTTAAACTTCTTGAAGATTAATAGATCTAGTGTTAAGACAGATCTATATTTTTCTTATTTCTTTTATTTGGAAAACTTCCTTGAGGAAACCTTTTAGGCACCTCCTTACATTGCGGGAGTGGTACCTGGGATAAATTATGTTGGTTACTAGACTTGTACCCATGACCTCTCACTGATCTTCGCATTGAAACTGGTTGGTTCAAACTGATCTAGCTAACCCACTAAATCTAAGTTGATCTATAATTGTATATATTATATATCACCAAAATTCAAAAAGTTATCATAGAGGTTCAGCTTCCCTGTGTTGAATAGGTCAACCTTTCTTACTCAATCCCTTCACAACAAGAGAAATCACTCATTGCGACTTCCAATTGTGATGAAACTCCGCCAATTGTAGGAAATAGACCACTCAGAAAACAACTTTTGTTTCATGTTGGCCTTTGTTTAGGAATTACACACATATGAAGTAATGAAGATCTCCCCCCATCAGGGCTGTAGCTCACCTTGCTTCTCTCGGTGCAACAACCCAGTTCTCTTTTCCCATTCCAAATAGTGTTCGTGAGACAGAAAATAGGCCTAAAGCATTCTCAATCGTAAACAAAATCCTAATGGTTGTGTTGTGATGATAAAATTTAAAACGTTGGTAGTAGGTACAGAACTCTATGGAGAGAATATGAGTACCTAATGAGTATGGACACTATGTATCTACATTTGTATATATTGAGATTGAAAAATAGCTTATAAATTGAATGATAAAAATAAGTTTAACTCATCCTGTTTTTATTGTCTACCATCAAATATTAAATTCTAGTGAGAATTAGCAATATCACTTACGGTTACCACTTTAAGCTTTGCCAAGATTTGAAACCAACACCCTTCAAAATCCTTGCTATGCTGGTATTGCCCGCGGTGGAAATTGATGGCGAAGAGAAAATGAAAATCGCATAGCCCAACAAAATAGTGGCACGACATCACCCTCACAGAGGATAAAACTTATCGGGATGTCAAAGCCAAATGGAATGGATGAAGTCTCACATTTCCGCACAATTATATTAACAAATATGGAGGATGCCCTCACATAGGCCAAACAATTAATCCATTGCGTCTGTAGAAATTTATTAATACTGATGTATTGCCGGATTCTCCTTATCTAACAAATTAATCTTATGTTAAATACAGAATCCTTCCACTGTTAATTTTGCATAAATTAAATCGCCAATTGCAAAACTCGTGAAGAAAATCAATCGCACATAAACACAGTTGTTTAATGGGAAAGCTTAAAGCTAAAAAACCCAACTATCACATATTATTTATATCAATGGAATCATGTAATAATCTCATACAAAGCTTAGTACATCAAGCTCTCAGTACAATCAACAATCAGTACACAATGTCATGCAGAAATTTTCATATCTATGCACTAATTTCTTGCCTCCTAACAACATGCCTCCACTGTGCAATCCCTGTTGAAGAAGACCCTAGAATTAATTCGAATTGGCCTTGAATTGACTGCGCAATCCTCATTGGAATCTCCAATGTGTGTCAGATGCATTGAATGCATCCCTATAGTCACAACAGATAGTCCATCTCACCCTTTCACCTATCTCTCCACTGGGTCTCCACTGGAACTGACATGCAAGTAGTTAACTGTTGTATTTTTTCAGTTGCAATTGAGTCTCTAGTTATGAATTAATTCACTAAACTCTCATTAGTGTATCTTTCAATTAGACTAGATACAACTAGCTCAACTAAGTTTAACTCACTTAACTGAGTTAAAATAAATAACAACTCCTTTAACTACTCTTCCAACTCTGTCATAACTTTTCCACTTCAGTTATAACTGAATCCTCCAAGCATGAGTCACCAATAACCCTAGGAATTGTGTATTTCCTTCAGCCCACTAATTTTCAAAATGTTTTCACTGAAATAAAGTGCTTCAAGAGAATAAGTTGATATTTATTGTCAGATTATTATTAAGGGCTAATAATAATCAACATGCACCTATTTTTTAGATTGACGATCTATAAATAGACTTCGCCCAATATTCTAAAAATAGAATTTCATCTATTTTTCACATTTGATCAACCATCTACAAATAGCACCCTGCAACTTATAGAATATGCTCACCATGTCTAAAAATAGACATACACCTAAAAATAGCCCATGGCCCCACTTAGTGAAGGTGCTTACTTTTCACTAAGCTCATCATCTTGTTGAATCTCAACACTCTCTCTCAACAAGATAGGGATTATCCTTCACCCCGATCCTGCCTCTATGGTATTCGAATTTGCTCCTGCTAAGTGCCTTCGTCAGAATATCTGCATCTTGATCTTTCGTAGGAATGTACTAAAGCAACATGATCTTTCGTTGCACATAATATCTGATATGATGATATTGTATATCAATATGTTTAGATCTATCATGAAACACAGGATTAATCCAGAGTTTAATGCAACTTTGATTATCACAATGTATCGCTGTAGGATATAAATGAGAACCGAACAAACCAATTAGGATCTTCCTCATCCAGATAGCCTCACATGCAGCTTGACTTGTTGCCATGTATTCTGCTTCCGCTGAACTGAGTACCACATATATTTGTTTCCTACTGTACCAAGAAACTGCTGTAGATCCGATATTGAAAACCCCTCCTGATGTTCTCTTTCTGTTCGTTGGGCTGCCTGCCCAATCTGCATCCGTGAAGCCATGCAACTTCACCTCATCTGTCTGTCTATACCATAAACCATACTTAGATGTGCCCCTGAGATACCTCAGGACATGCTTACCTGCCTTCCAAAAGAGCTTGGTAGGCTTAAACATCGCTTGTGAAAGCTAGTTCACCGCATAGCATATGTCCAGTCTTGTATTAACTAAATACATGAGCAAACCCACCAACTATTGATAAACATTGGCATCCACTACCTCTGCCATGTAGCATCCTCTTTCCTCCAATTTCCTGGAAGAGGAGTATCCATGGGCTTGCAGTCCCCCATGTGAAACTTACCAAGTATATCCCGAGCATACTTGCCTTGAGACACAAACAATTCACCTTCTCGCTACTATATTTCCAATCCAAGGAAATAATGAAGGAGGCCCAAATCCTTCATCTCAAACTCCTTTGCAAGATCTGCCTTCCATGAGTGTATCAAATTCTCATCACCCATTAGTATTAAATCATCAAGATAAATAACAATGATTAAAAGCTTACCCTCCACCACAATTTGGTACTGGTTTGCATCCGCCTCACTCTTGGTGAAGCCAAGTCCGATGAAATAGCTGTCGAGCCGAGTGTACCAAGCACGTGGTGCTTACTTCAGCCCATACAATGCTCTTTTGAGTTTGCACACATGCGACTCGTTGTTGAATATCTCAAATCCTTTAGGCTTCTCAATGTATACTTCTTCCTCAATGATCCCATTAAGGAACGCAGTCTTCACATCCATCTGATGAATGTGCCAACCCATCTGTGCTGAGAGAGTAAGGATGGTCCTTATAGAAGAATATCATGCGACAGGTGCAAAGGTTTCTTCATAATCAATCCCCTCGATTTGTGAGAAGCCTCAGGCAACAAATTGTGCCTTATACTTCTCAACGCTCCCATCAGCAGCTTGCTTTACCTTGTATATCCATCTTGATCCTACAACTGATTTACCCATTGGCCTTGGAACAATCTCCCAAGCACTCTTTCTGACAATGGAGTCATACTCCTCCACCATGGCATCTACCCATGTGGGCTCTTGCACTGCTTCTTCAAAAGAGGATGGCTCTGCCACGGTACACTTACTCATAAGAGCCATGTATCCAGTAAATCGGTTAGGTGACTATCTCTGTCTGCACTGTGATGTAGGAACTCCTACATTCTGTGCCGCATCAAGCTTCAGTTTCTCAGCTTCTGTGGTATGCTTTCTGCCTGTTCTGATGTTTGGTTCTGCATGAGTGGACTCCACTCCATGAATCTCCTCCTGTGACTGATTCACATCTAGAGGCTCATCTTTGGGAACAAGTAGTTCCTCCTCTGCATGCAAGTGTAGCTCCCTCTCAAGCGAAAACTTCATGGCCTTCACCTCATTTAATTTTATATCCCATCGTACCATTGTCATTCGGCTATTTTGAAAATACACATGATAATTATGGGGTGTTTCTATGTACCCCACAAATATCCCAACTTCTGCAGTCGTCTCCAGCTTCTTCCTGGCGTCCTTTGTCACATGAAGGTAAACACATGAGCCAAAAGTCTTCAAATGAGAAATATCAGGCTTCTCACCAGTAAAAGCTTCTTTAGGTGTACTCATGCCAAGTACTCTATGAGGACAACGGTTTTGCACATAAACTGCAGTATTGCATGCTTCCACCCACAAGTGCATCGGTAGGCCCTGGTCATGCAGCATATCTCGTGCAGCACCCACGATCGTTCTGTTCTTCCTCTCTGTGACCCCATTCTGCTATGGGTTATGAGACGTTATGAGTTCTCTTTGAATTCCTTCTTTGCTACAGAAGTCTTTGAATTCATTCGAGATATATTCACCACCATTATCACTTTATAGAGCCTTCACTTGCTTCCCCGACTCCTTCTCTGCCAATGCTTTAAACTTACAGAACTTTGAGAACGTTTCGCTCTTCTCCTGCATGAAGAAGATCCAACATCTACGAGAATATTCATCAACAAAAATAACATAATACATGTGTTTTGTTGTTGAAGCAACCGAGAAAGGTCCACACACATCTATGTGAATTCTCTCCAGGATCATCGAAGCACGGTTCTCCTTCTCATGAAAGGTGGTCTTCACAAACTTACCCATAGTACATCCCTTGCATGGATCTGACTGCGCAAGAGTACCCTTGGGAAGTCCAGTAGAAATATGCTGCAAAATATTCAAGGCGCGATGGTGAATATGGCCCAATCTCCTGTGCCATAATTCACCCTCATCCCAGCTCACCATTTCTTCTGCTTTGCCCATCATTGCAGTGCAGCCATCTACCTCCAGCTTGTAGATATTCTTAACTAGAATCCCTATCCTCTTGGTTTGACCTTTTGGTTAATGTCGCAGGAAAGATTTTCCCTCGCTAAAAACAATATCATAACCTCTGTCCTCCAACATAGCGACTGAGACCAAGTTATTCTTCAGACCTGGAACATGCATAACATCTTTCAACATAAATGGTATACCTGAATCTCTCTCAAAGGTAATGGTTCCAATGTTGGTCGCACTGTATCTACCATCGTTGCCCATCTCTATATGCATTTGGAGATCCTTCTCCTCCAAGTCACTAAACAACTCCTTGTCTCCTGTCATATGGAAAGAAGCACCACTATAAAGATACCACACTGATCCCATTGCACTTGAAACCAAGCATGCAATCAAGGAGAAATCAAGTTCAAATTGCAAGGCTAAGGCCTCACCCACTGCAGCTCCAGCAACCTTCTTATTCTTCTCTTTATATGGGCAGTTAGTGGTGAGATGCCCATGTTCGTGACAGTGAAAACACTTCACTTTGGACAATTCCAACTTCTTTCCTTTAGCCACGGATTTTGGATGGGATTTCTTCCCCTTCCCTCTCCTTGCTTTGGCAGCCAAAGCGCAATTCTCTTCATCATCATTATTCGATGAAGAGCCATCCTTTGTATTCCACCTTATCTCCTCCTACACAAGATCCGACCAAAGTCGCTCCCAATCTGGCAGTGTCTCCCGTCCATTGACAGAGTCTTCGTAGCTATGCCAACTCTTCGGAAGCCCAAGGAGAGCCAATCTCACCAAGTCATCATCCGCAACTGTAATTCCCACACTCCCTAGCTCATCCCTGCATTGGACAAACTTCGTGAGATATTTTTGGAATAGTGTCGCCCTTCTCCATTTTCATTTTTCTAAGCTTATATTTCAGTGCCAACTTCCTTTGGTCGCTGCTGCTTTGGAAAATATTTGTCAAAGCCTTCCACATTGCAAATGGAGTGGCTTTCCCGTGAAGGCTTGATGCAATATGGTCTTTCACACCTTCCAACATAATTCTTCTTGTCTTTGCTACCTTCTTTTGCCATGCATCAAGTCCTGCAACATCGCTAGAAGTAGGCTTAGGAACATCGCTATCGATGAACTCCTTCAGTCCATTATCTTCAAGCATTTCCTCCATCCTGTCCTTCCAGGCTATGTAATTCGAGCTACCCTCAAGGGCATACTCCAATTGCAACCCATTGAAAGACATTTCAATGAATACTCAACTTTCGCACCAAGAAATTTCTGTAGCAAATTCGAATTGTCCACCAGCACGAAACTCAACACCTCTTCACAAATTGCAATCTACAGTGATTAACACTGCTCCAATACCATGTAGAAATTTATTAATATTGGTGTATTACTGGATTCTCCTTATCTAAAAAATTAATCTTATGTTAAATACATAATCCTTCCACTGTTAATTTTGCAGAAATTAAATCGCCAATTGAAAAACTCATGAAGAAAATCAATCGCACATAAACACAGTTGTTTAATGGGAAAGCTTAAAGCTAAATATCCCTACTATCATATATTATGTATATCAATGGAATCATGTAATAATCTCATACAAAGCTTAGTACATCAAGCTCTCAGTACAATCAACAATCATTACACACTGTCATGCAGAAATTTGCATATCTATGCACCAATTTCTTGCCTCCTGACAGCCTGCCTCCACTGTGCAATCCCTGTTGAAGAAGACCGCGAAATTAATTCGAATTGGCCTTGCCTTGACTGTGCAATCCTCATTGGAATCTCCAATGTGTGTCAGATTCATTAAATGCATCACTATAGTCACAACAGATAGTCCATCTCACCCTTTCACCTATCTCTCCATTGGGTCTCCACTAGAACTAACATGCAAGTACTTAACTGTTGTATTTGTTCAGTTGCAAGTGAGTCTCTAGTTATGAATTAATTAGATAATTAATTCACTAAACTCTCACTGTGTATCTTTCAATTAGACTAGATTAAACTAGCCGAGTTTAGCTCACTTAACTGAGTTAAACTAAATAACAACTCCTATAACTACTCTTCCAACTCTATCATAACTTTGCCACTTCAGTTCTAACTGAGTCATCCATGCATGAGTCACCAATAACCATAGGAATTGCGTAATTCCTTTAGCCCACTGATTTTCCAAATCTATTCACTGAAATAAACTGCTTCAACAGAATAAGTTGATATTTATTGTCAGATTATTATTAAGGGCTAATAATAATCGACATGCACCTATTTTTTAGATTGACGATCTATAAATAGACTTTGCCCAATATTCTAAAAATAGAATTTAATTTATTTTTCACTTTTGATCAACCATATACAAATAGCATCCTGAAACTTATAGAATATGCTCACCATATCTAAAAATAGACATACACCTAAAAATATCCTGCAGGCCCCGCATAGTGAAGGTGTTTACTTTTCACTAATCTCATCATCTTGTTGAATCTCAACAACGTCAACCAATAGCGAGCACGATGATTTGGTTGCTGTATTCTCTACAACCCTTGCTCTCTAGAGAATGTAGAGAGTAGAAGACAACTTTGGATCACCTCTTTCCAGATCTTTGAGGTGAAATTCAAGTTTTTGCTCATACCCAGTGAATTTTTTCCACTGCAGTGCCTGAGGCAAAGCCGGTCCTCCTCCAACCTGTCCCAAAAGAGCTCAACATAAAGGTTTTTTATAAACCCCTCCCGTAGACTGTTAAGCCCCTATATTAATAGTGTAGCCCCTTATTATGTTATTGTAGACCCCCTTATTGTTATTATTGTACCCCTGTAACCCCCATATTGTTATTATTGTGCCCTTACATTATTATTGTTAGGTCGGCTAGGATTACATTGTGGCCCCACTAGGATTATATTGTGGCTCCATGGACTGTTATATATAGAAGGAGGTTTTGTTCATTTGTATCATCTAAGAATTGTTCATTTATGTAATGTATTGGAGGTTTCCCCCTCGAAGTGGCTCATTTCTAAGGTGTTGATATCTATTTTCTTCTCTTTTTGGAGCTGGTTACACAACATTTGGTATCAGAGGTTTGGATTCTAGGGTTTCGCTGCTCCAAACAGGTCATCATGGCATTTTCGCTATAACTTTTGTTCTATGAAGTTTCAGAAGCTGAAAGTTTTAGGGTGCGAAGCTGAAATCCTGAGGAAGATTGTTTAAAAATTTCAGAGCTTGCTTCGCAATATTTTAGGAGATATCATCTGTGGAAGTTAGGTCGTTTTTCAAACTCCAAAACAGGTCATCGTGGAATTTGCGCTATAAATTGTTTTCTACGAAGGTTCAAAATCTGAAATTCGTATGGTACGAAGCTGAAATCCTGAGGAAATGCTTCAAAAAATTTCAGAGCTTGGTTCGAAATATTATTGGATATATGATCTGTGGAAGGTAGTGCTTTTTCAGGCTCCTGAATTGCATCTAAAAGAGGTGATCGTGGGAAACGTTCAATAACTCTCTCTCTGGGTAGTGGATTTGAGTGCCGTAAAAAGTGGTTGCAAGTACACGGACTTTATTTCCTTGGCTATCAATTTCAGAGAGAAAGGATGAAACATTGACACGTGGCAAGTCCTACAAGTTTGCTCTACTAAACCAGTCCAAAATTAGGTCATTGTGGGAGATTGGACACAACTTTGTCTTGGGGAATCCAAATTAGATCAGACCTGTGGCATTTGAAAGAAGCTTCATAGGGCTACTACAGGGCGGAATTTCAGATATTGAAGATTTTCAATTACACATATAATTCAATTTCAATATCGAGCTCCTCAAAGTAAGTAAAAGGTGTGTATTTTTTTTCCGAATTGCATAAGTCTTGTTTGAAGAATCAAGTTGAATTGATTCCAAGGGAATATTGTAGAATAGGTATCAATATTGGATTCTAAAATGGTGCCTAAAAAGAATTCAACATCCATTAAGCCTTCAGAAGGCTCTACCATGACTCATGAAGATGAAGAATTGCAACATGATCTATCAAAATTACAAGAGCAAGTGCAACAAATTTCACTCTCGCAAAGAAAAAAAAAAATGAAGTGGAAGTTTTGAAGAAACGCGTGGAAGTGAAGATGGACGGTTTGAAGAAAGGCATGGAAGCTAAGATGGATGGCGTGGAAGTGAAGATGGACGTTTTGAAGAAAGGCGTGCAAGCTAAGATGGATGGCGTGGAAGCTAAGATGGATGGCATGGAAGCTGGCATGGAAGCTAAGATGGATGATCTAAAATCAAACATCGAAAATTTGACAAAGTTGATACAACAAATGTTTCCTAATGGTGAAAAGATAGTAGAGGAAACTCATGATGAGAACAAAATAAATGCTAATCATGATTTCATAAACTCTAATGTTGGCAGGAAGAACCACCATATTCCAAAATGGATATGAGGAAGTTTGATGGAAAGGATCATGTAACATGGATACTACAGATAGAGAAATATTTTGATCTCAATAATGTGCAAAACACACAAAAGGTACGCATTGCAACTTTGCATTTAGAACAAAACACATTTGTATGGTATCGATGGCTTTGCTCCCGTAAAAAAATTGTCACTTGGTCAATTTTTATGAAGGAAATGATAGCACATTATGAGGATACAAAGAGAAACACCTTCTTTAGCCAATAGATAAATCTCAAACAAAAGGGTTTAGTGGGGGAGCACATTGAGGACTTCCAAAAATTGAATATAAGTGGCGATATTCCCGAGGAGGAACATAGGATTGATCTCTTCATAGGAACTTTAAAGGATAACATTCAACATGAAGTTCGCGTTACGGAACCTGATTCATTGGAGAAGGCATTCGGGTTGGCAAGAAAATTTGAATGTAAAATTAGCAACAAGGAAGCCTACCATAATTCTATAAAGAAGGGGTAATGACTACGCCTGGATTTCCACAACCTACAAGGTTGACACCAAAACAATTGGAAGAAAAAACGAGCAAAAGGGCTTTGCTACAGTTGTGATAGCAAATACACTAAAGGTCATAAGTGTCTTTGAGAATAAATTATTTTACATAGATTGTGAAGAGGAAGAAAATGAACAAGAAGAGGATATACACCGGGAACCAGCCCCGGAAGAGGAAGAAATGAATCCGACCATATCGTGTAATGCACTGGAAGGAATTACCCTCCTCGAACTCTCAAGATAAAGGACAAATCAAGAAGAAAAAGGTAATAGTGTTGATTGATTTAGGTAGTACCCATAATTTTATTCATTGTAAGGTAGCGAAGGAATTAAATTGTTTCCTATACCAAGCACTAGAATGTCAAGTGATGGTTGCAAATGGAGGAACTATAAATTGATCTAGAAAATGCCATAATATCAAGCTAACCATGGGGGAATATGTATTGAATAGTCCAATGCTTTCCATTCCTATGGGAGGTGATGATGTTGTACTAGGACTACAATGGTTACAATCTCTGGGGATGGTAGCTTTTAATTTTTCAAGAACTTTTCTTGAAATTTTTCTTAGAAAGAAAGGAAGTCGAATTACGGGGTATTGCAGGGAAGCTGGGAAAGATAATAAGCTCTAATGTCGACAAAGATTCTAAAAAAAGAACAACGAGGTGTAATTGCACAATTATGCTCACTAGAACTTCCAACATCAAAATCATCTATTTCTGTAGATCTCCAAAAAGTTTTGGACAACCATTCCAAGGTGTTTGAAACTCCCAAGGACTCCCACCTATTCATGATCATGATCATGCTATTCATTTGATTCCAGGAATTGTTCCTCTAAACATCAGGCCTTATAAATATCCTTATGTCCAAAAGAGCGAAATTGAAGATATGATTGCAGAAATGTTAGAGGCGGGTATAATTCAACCTAGTCAAGGTTCTTTCTTTGCTCCTGTATTATTGGGACACAAGAAGGATGGATCATGGCGCATTTGTATGGATTATAGGGAGCTGAATAAGCTCACCATTAGAGATAAATTTCCCATTCCTGTGATTGATGAATTATTGGATGAATTACATGGAGAAATTTATTTTACCAAGTTGGATCTTCGTTCAGGATATCATCAAATTAGAATGAAGACTGAAGATATTCCGAAAACAACATTTTGAACTCATGAGGGTCATTATGAATATTTGGTCATTCCTTTTAGCCTTACCAATGCACCTTCTACATTTCAAGGGTTGATGAATTCCATTTTCAAACCCTTCCTCAGAAAATTTGTGCTAGTATTTTTTGATGATATACTAATCTATAGTAGGTCTTGGAAGGAACATGTTGAACATGTTGATAGGGTGCTCAAACTATTGCAGGAGAAACAATTATATGCAAAAACATCCAAATGTTTCTTTTGAGTACAAGAGGTGGAATATCTGGGTCATATTGTATCTCACGAGAGTGTTAAGGTAGACCCTAAAAAAATTAAAGCCATTAAGGAATGGAAATTCCCCACAACCATAAAGCAGTTGTGAAGATTTCTCGGGTTAACAGGGTATTATCGCAACTTTGTTAAGAATTATGGGAGAATAGCAGCACCTCTAACAACATTATTGAAGAAAGATGCATTTTCATGGACTCCTGAAGTAACTAAGGCCTTTGAACATCTTAAAGAGGTAATGTGCCTAGCAGGTCTTAGCTGCGCAGTGGCCTTGTTATGGAAGCGTGTTGGAGCCCATAACCCCGAGTCCCAAAAGTTTCGATCTTACGCAGAGCAATTGAAGATGAAATAGATGGTTTAAAAGCAGAAATGGAGGCTAAGTTCGATGGTTTGAAGGATCAAATAATAGCAAATATGGATGATAAATTAGTGGAAGATCACATCGAGCATCAACAACAAGTTCTCCAACTCTCAAAGGATAACCCAACTTTGGTGCAGAATCTAATGAAACAACAGGAAGATCAACATCACATCGAAAGAAGTTATGAAGCAGTCATAAAAACAAGAACTCGACAAGTACGATCAATTTCAGAGTATCTCAACAAGTGGAAGAACTTTCCTGTAAAATATTTCACATGGGAGGATGAGAATTTTATACAGAAGCATCAAGAAATAATCAAGCGTTGAGGACAACACTTGTTTGAAGGAGAGGGGCATGTTAAGTCCCTATATTAATAGTGTAGCCCCTTATTATGTTAGTGTAGCCCCCATTATTGTTATTATTGTACCCCTGTAACCCCCATATTGTTATTATTGTGCCCTTACATTATTATTGTTAGGTCGGCTAGGATTACATTGTGGCCCCACTAGGATTATATTGTGGCCCCATGGACTCCTATATATAGAAGGAGGTTTTGTTCATTTGTATCATCCAAGAATTGTTCATTTATGTAATGTATTGGAGGTTTCTCCATCGAAGTGGCTCATTTCTAAGGCGTTGATATCTCTTTTCTTCTCTTTTTGGAGCTGGTTACACAACACAGACTTAAATATGGTTAAGTGCCACCAAAATTTCATTGGACAAACTCTAATATTTTTTTATGTATTTATTTTTTATTGGATTTAGTTAAAAGTTGCTTGGCGGGAGCTTTTTTTTTTAAGAATATTTAGATTTTCAATAATTAATCTATTTTTATATTTAAAAAATAAAAATAATCAATAATCTAACTGAATCATTGTGTATTTTTACAACATTATTATGTTTTTTTATCTCAAAAGTTTTGATAATCCAAAATTAAAATGATATTTTGGAATACCAAGGTTTCTTTGGAAGGAAATTAAAAACCAATATCAATAAAAGTCACTAAGAAATTTCAAAACAGACTACATGAATCCATAGATTCTTGGAGATTCTTTAAGGATTCTAGCAAATGAACCCAAGTAAACCAATGCTTAAGTTTAGTGCATTTCAACTATTCCTAGATAATTATTTTCACATTCACCCTTGATTTCTTTTATTCTTAGTGCATTGTTATTAATTCATTGTTTTTATTGCTCTATTTCGTTTTTTCAGGTTGGATATGAATGATTTAACCTCTTTATGGTAGCTTTCATGGAAGCGCGGAGGTAAAATATATGTGTTTAAAGTGAAATGATGTCTTGTCCTCTTCAAATTTCTCTACTCTCAATCTATTTCATTTTACATTTATTATTTATATATATTTTTAAAACTTATAAATGCTACATTATTGCCAAGGGCATGGCCCTTTATTTTTTCAAAGATTAGGCCCCTTATCTATGTTCTATCACCATTTACAAGTATTAAGGGCTCATGGAAACTCTGTGCATATGTTGTGGCATTGATGGCTCTAACGCTTGCAAGCATTTTGTGGGTGCCTCCCATCATGGGGTGGGAGTGCAGCGCCCACTAGCTCCATTTTCCTCTTTCATTTCATCCTTAGCAATGGAAAACACCTTATAAGATTGAAATCCCCTTTTTTCTCTTTCATTTCATCCTTATAAATGGGAAACACCTTATAATATTGAATAAATAAGATTGAAATCTTTCTATTAAGGAATCTAGAATGCACATAGGAAAGACTCTAAAATGAACATAAAAGTAAGATAAGGTTCATGGTTCTTTCCAAGGATTGTGTGAAGCTCTTTTGAGCATCGATGCTCTTTGGGATAGTTTAATTCCCCCATAAGTGGCTTCCATCCACAACCCCTTCCCATGATGTTTGAACATGAGACCATTTGGGGACTAAACTCCACTCAAACCAATTGGTCTACACCTCATGGGTATGATAAAATTTTACAAGAAAGCGTTGTCATACAAAAAATTGGTGTTTGTCTTGACAACAACCTTAAAAATAAATTATTATTAATATTATAATCACAAACTTTGAAAAACAAGTTTGCAAATATAGAAATACAAAAATTATCTAAATACCTAATAGATAAACTAGAAAGATAGGTGGAAAGCAACTAATCACTACCTCATAAAACAATTAAACAATTTGTAATGTTTTAAAAAAACAAATTAATCCTTTCTTTATATTTTGATAGGGAAAAACTACATAACTCATCAAGTACAACACTCAAAGCTCCATAAAATTGAACAATTGAACAATAAGAAACTAATCAACCCTTTATTTTTTTGACACTTACAAAAAAAACATATTAATTTAGCAAAACTCATGAGTTTAGAAGATTTTACCTAGTTACTTTAACTCCAAGAAAAAATACTTAGTGATCCTAAAAAAATGCAATAACTATAGCATAGGAAGCAACTGTAATGTGCATATATATAACAACAAATATATGATGATGATCCTTTCTCTACAAATACAACCAAAAATAAAGGATATTCCATAGTGTTTGTCACCATATTGATAATAGAAATATAATTTTATTACAAATAAATACATAGCTTTGATATTTTGTTTAGATGGATGTTAATGTAGGGACTTTTTTAATCACAATTTTAATTACAAGGTATTTTTTACATGTCAGACCCATTTAACATTATTTATCCTCTCAAAATTATCAAATATCATGTGCCAACCAAATGTTTGTCACAGTGATTATCACATATATTTCAATATTTTTAAAACAACAACCACTATATATTTCATGCCTCCCGGGAATATCAATGGTGGTTTCCAGGATCGAGGATATTGTGCTTGTGGACGACACTTCTTCCACGACAGTTAATCCCCTCATTTTAGTACGACATATACTAGATGCATATTGTTAGTTTGTGCAAAATATTCATGAAAACCTTGATTAACATGCAAATAAATAAAAACTTGCTTCCTGAGACAAACATATGCATCTTCCATAATTGTTGGAAAAGAAATCATTTTGGAAGTCTTCTGCTTCATCGCCATTAGGGTATGCTCGATGCCCTCGCCGTGAAGGGCGCCTATTGGAATGAAGTTGGAAAGATATGCCTTGAGTATGTGTCTCCATGCACACTGTAGTGAATCACACATGATTTGGACACAAACAAATCACTATACATTTTAGTAATGTGTAAATTATTGTCAATGCCAATCCAAAAGCCTATTATTGTAAATTAATTTATCAAGGGGATGAGGTTAAGCGCTCATGGTTGCATGAATCTTAAGCCATTAACTCTATCATGTGCTTTCATCTCTATATTTCCTCGAATTTTATCCATCATGCCCAAAAGGCAATGTCAAATGAAATTTCCTCATATACTTTCTCTCACAATATTTATATAAAAAGGAAAAACAAGAGCAGGGATTGAATAGTGTACACCAGGAAAGAAGACTGAAGTTAGATTATTATCTTTGGATGCTTCTTAGAAGTATCATTTTTTTAACCATATTTCTTAGATGCAGGGCTTTGCAATGGTTGGGTGAATGAATTACCCAGTGTCCTAAAACAAGAAATATCAGGAGGAAAGGTGAAGGAGAACATTTATTTGAAGGGGAAATAACCACTTATTTTATCAACAAACTTTTATGTACTCAAATTCAATGAATATATGGATCAATCTAGTGATGTTAGCAGGCCCGGAGATGTCGTCGAGAAGGGATGAACTTTATCACAAAATCCTTTGTTGTTTCTCTTCATGAATGCATGTATGAGTTATGTGATGAAATTTTGCTTATGTTTAAGTTCACACTACATGATAAAATAGGAAAATATGCAACTTACAAGACAAGCATGAAAAATTAGAGGACGCTTTGAGATTTGATATCAAGCATCTTACAACGATAATCAGAAGAATTCATAACAACTGACTCATTTTCTTTATCAACTTTTAGAATGAGAATGGTGGGGTTGGAATTGAGCTGATGAAGGGCTATAAATTTCTCTTTGGTAAGGTTAGATTTGGGGAGCTTGGAGCTTTGAAGAATGCGTCCACATTATTTTTTCAACGAAAATTTTGATAAGGAACTAGCAATCTCCCCAGATATATGCAACAACTCGCAAGCCACATATATCAGGAACTAATAGTTTAGCCTAGGACCGAGGCATTGAGAGCCCACCAGAACTGGAGCCGAGATTCTAGACTCCAATGGGATGCCTATCCTTCCGACCTTATTATGACGGGCCATTTCTCCAGGGACATGAACTTGGGTGGATGGGATGGAAAACCACCATCCCTACCACTCGAGTTAATCACTCGTTGACTAAATGCGTCCAAATTCTTGTCGAAGCTCTTTCCAAACATGGGAGGGAAGGTGGTGGGAGATGGATTCAATGGAACAAATAATATCCATAGGGAATGGTTTAGAGAACAAGAGAAAAATTAAATTTTTTTCTAAAAGGTTTAAGGAAGGACCATTAAGCTCAACATTGGAAATGTTTACTAGTTTAACATTAAGAGAGGGCAGAGGATGAGAATAGCCTAAAAGGTTTGAAAGGGGGGTAGGAGAGGATGTGGAAGAATTATTATTACCACAAGAATTAATGTTTGGATTATTAGTACCATAAGAAATAATGCTATAATTAAATATCGATGAAGAATTGAGGTTAGAAGAGGGATGAGGTATGTAATTAAGAGGAAGAGGATTGAATTCAAGGGGAATTAAGGAGAAAAATATTGAAATTAGTTTTAAAATTAGAATTAGAAAATAGACTTGAAATAGAATTAGTATTAAAACTAATATCAACCTTGAGATTAGATTTGAAATTAAAAGTGCTATGATTAAAGTATCATTAGAATAAATATTAAAATAAAAAATGTTATCATTAGAATAATTATTAAAATTATTAAAAATAGGGATAAAAATACCCTTAAAATAGTTAGAATAATATTTAAAATTGGGATTCAAAATACCATTAAAAATGTTTTTTGAAATATAAACTCAAACAGGTTTTAGAATGATTATTAATATTTAATTTAAAATTTAAACCTGTTTTTTAATTAGAGCAAGCAGTCGAGTTGTCAACGTTGCCAACATTAGCAACGAAATTGGATTGATTGGATCAATATGAAGGAAGAGAAGGAAAATCACAAGGAATAAGAGGAATTATATCAATGGAGGGAGGGAAAGAAACGATCGGTTCAGAATGAGGATCAATTTAGGTTGAAGAGGGCTCAACAACAACAAAGAATAATTGGTTTATGAAGGGGATGGCAGAGTTGAAGGAAAGACCGAAGCGAAGGTTGAAGTAATAGAATGGGGGCGTGAGGGTTAAAATTTGTTAATGTCTATTGCCCTCTCGGTCATTTCCATTCAACAGTGCATATGTAATTTTAAATTCATGTTGGTAGTCGGTGCGCATCGTCATTAACAATTTCTCGTGTCTGGTTGTGTTTGTACTTCTATGTCGATTAGTTTTTCAAACTATCTCTTTTGCGCACCTTCAGTTTCACATGTGTCGCTTTCATGTTTTCGATTGTCGCTTTTGCTTGATTTCACTTTAATTAATGTCGTTTTCATGTTATATTCGGTCTAGCATGTGTTTCTTTCATTGTCGTTCACACTTTTCTCTTTATAAAGAAAATGTCATCTTTTGGCATGGGAAGTGTCGCTTATCGTGTACAATGGACATGCTTTACACTCATTCCCAAATTTTTATGCATTATCGCAAAAGTGTCATCACTGTCGTCGCAAAGTGTATCTTTAGTGTCACACCTGGGGAAAGTCATTGCAATGTCGTCACATTTAGGAAAGAATGTTGTTCATCTATTCTAAGTGATAAATGTTGTGTCTTCAACTTTTCTAAGTGTGTGATCATGCCAAAGTTTTTTCCTTGTTCACTTTGGTCTCACTGATTCTACACTTAGCCTCATCCAGAAAATTTCACTCCTAATCAACTTGACCTCACTGAACCTTCCTGAACTGCACATTGCGCAGTCTCAACCCTCAAGCCCTAACCTTACATATTGAAATTATGCATTGCTTAGTCACAATGCCCAAATTTGACCCTTGAGCTCCAGAACTACATAATTTATGCCTCCTAGTCAGCCTTAACTGTGCATTACACAGTGCCAAGCCTCAAGCTTCCAGCCTGACACCTTGAGTTGCGCAATTGCACAATCCATTAGATTTTCCTCCCTCCAGAATTGTGCATTGGGAAACTTCAAGCCTTAAGCCTGAGCCCTTGAACCCCTCAACTATGCAATCTCCCAGCTTGTTCTCCTTCCAGAATTTCACATTGGGTAACTCCAAGCCTCAAGCATCAACATTGAGCTCTTTAGCTCCTCAACTGCACAATCACCTAGCTAGGCCTCTCAAAACTGTGCATTGGGTAACCTCAAGGCTCAAGCCTTGATCTTGACCTCCTGAATCCCTCAACTGTGCAGTTCCTTGAGTCTGTCCTTCGAGAACTTCGCATTGGGCAACCTCAAGCCTCAAGCCCCTATCTTGAGCTCTTAAGCCCCTCAAATGCACAATCCTTTGACCCTGGCCATCCTAAACTGCGCATTTTACAGTCTCAAGCCTCAATCCCAGACCTTGACCTCTGGAACTGTGCAATCCCTAAGTTAGTCACCAGTTCCAACCCTAACAAGTGATTTCATGAAACATGTTATATTAGGGGTTTTTCAGACTGATTTCATCTTGTCGTGAATGGTTTTTAGTTGTAGGTACTCTATATCAACTCCCCTTATCAACTCACTGCCCGTTTGACCCTGGCCTGGAGGTAGCTTTGGCTTTTTTTGCTGGCTGCCATTCTGCTTCTTTCTCTTTCTTTGGGGTCGTATTCTTGGGACAACTTTTGGGGAAATGTCCATATTCATGGCATATGCGACACTTGAATGGCAGCTGTTCATAGTAATTCTTATGAATGTGGGACCAATTCCCAACTCTGAGCTTGATGGCTTCAGGCAGCCCAACTTCCAGGCCGACTTCCACACATATTCTAGCACAATCATATTGTTCATTCTTGAAGGATCTGTCAATAAATTTCCCAATGGAATTCACAATTTGAATCAGGGAGTCCCAGCTCCAACAGTGCACTAGAATATTTGGGAGTCTGGCCCAAATTGGGACAGTGGAGGGGACGTCGACCGAAGGATAAAAATTAGGGGTCCAATGATTCAGGTATAGGCCCTGTGGACCCATGAAGTATGGTCAATTTCTAAAGATGATTTCCTTGTCCTCCTTTGAATTAAACTCGAACAGGAAATAGTCGCGCCCCAGAAAGTAAGATGTGACATTGTTCTTGATGAGTGGCTGCCAATTTCTATTAACCCAAGCTTCTGTAGTCTTTTGAGATGGCCATAAACCTGTAAACTACCCTATCAGTGCTCGTTCTGTGAGAGAGAGGGCCACCTTCATAGGTCCCTCAGACGCAAGAGTAACCTCAGGGATTTCATCCAGTTTCTTCACAAACTTGGATGCCTGTTGTTTCAGATTCTTCTTCTGAGAGGTGATCAGCAGGCAGAAAGCCTCCACCTCAGGAGGAGGGGGCGGAGGGGCACCTTGAGAGGCTTCCATCAGTCGACCTAGATGGGGTAGACACGGAAGATCCCTAGCGGGAGAAGACGGGCAACGGTGGCGGCATCCGAAGCGAGATCGTAGCAGTGACCCAAGCAGGCAATGTCCCGACAGGAATCAGCATGGCGCGCAGAGGATCCGCAACAGAACTTGAATAGCTTGAACGCAACCATTAATGAAATTTTATAATTGCTATTTAATTGAATTATTTAAATACTATTTAACATTAGAGAGTAAATGAATTATTTATAATAAAAATAAATGAATTATATTAATGAAAATTATTTATAATTGTTATTTAGTTGAATTATTTAAATGTGGAGATTATCCTTGGAGACAATGCCACCTATCCCATGAAAGGGACAGGGACTGTGACTCTTCATCTAAATCAAGGTCAAGTCCTCCATTTGCAAGATGTGTTGTATGTACTGAACTTGAAGAAGAATCTAGTGTCCATCTTGCCAATGGAAGACAAAGGATTAAAGGTGATATTCATTGATGGAAAGGTACGCATTTGGAAGAGGAACTTCAAAGAAGCGTTCACTCTTGGTTTCAGGGTTGATCAGGTTGGAGGAAGTCCATTGGGGGCCATGACATGTGACACAACTCTTCAATCCTAGCTATGGCACCGGAGGTTTTCACACCTTCTTTACAACGCCCTTCCCGAAGCAAGGAAGGTGGTGACAGGAATGCCCAATTTCAAAGGTGATCATGAAGGTGTATGTCAGGGTTGTGCCGAAGGAAATCATACAAGGGGACCATTCCCCTCAAGTGTCACGAAGACATCTGATATTTTGCAATCGATACATTTTGATCTATCTGGTACGCTGCCCATAATATCCTTGGGAGGATGCTTATATTATATCACTTTTATAGATGACTTCTCCCACAAGACTTGGATATATTTTTTGAAAAAGAAAGACGAAGCATTTAAGTGGTTTCGTACCTTCAAGGCCTTGGTTGAAAATCCGACAGGGAAGAAGATCAAAATTTTGAGGACCGATAATGGAACCGAGTATGAGTCGAATGAATTCAATGACTATTGCAAGGAAGCTGGCATTAAGAGGGAGACCACTACTGTGTATACTTCCGAACAAAATGGTGTTGCTGAAAGGAAGAATAAAACCATTTTGGAAGTTGCCCATGCCATGCTTTATGACCAAGGTCTTTCGAAGTTCCTATGGGGAGAAGCTGCCAACACCGCTGTGCATGTTCAAAATAGATGCCCACATTCTGTATTGGACTCCAAAACTCCTGAAGAAGTCTTCTCTGGTAAGAAGCCCGATGTCTCTCATTTTAGAGTTTTTGGAAGTTCTATTTATTTTCATGTGCCGTAAGAAAAGAGAAGCAAGTTGGATGATTATGGGAAGAAGGGAATGTTTGTGGGCTATAGAGAAACCTTGAAGGCATATAGAATCTATGTACCTGGTCAAAGAGAGGTGGAGATATGCCATGATGTCACCTTCGATGAAGATGCTACCCTCAGGTTCACCCTCTCTTTGATCTATGCTCCGTATGCATCCTGCCCATGTAGTCCGAGACTCATGGGAAGTACCTCTCATTTGGCCAATGAGTTGGGAAATGAGGATAGAGACCAATAGCATTACTGATGGACGCATCGGGTATTGCCATACTCTGTATGTCTAGGAAGGTGTTGTACATTTTTCCCTCCATTCAGATTTAGCCGCCGATCCCTTCCAAACCTGTTCCATTACATTCTATGGCTAAAAACCCTCTTGCCGCTCTTAAAAAATACGTTGTTTAAATGTTCAAATTACATATTTTATATGTCGGGCCGAAGCCCCTTAAGCTTTAGCCACCCCGCCTTGATTTTCATAAGACCCGAGTCCAGGACCACAGGCTAGAAGAAAAAGGGGGGTTATCGTTTAAGTCCCGGGCGCCGTTATAACCGTCCGATTCAACTAAATCAACGGCGCGGTGATTGTTCAGGGACGAGGACCCCACATATGGCCCCGGCACACAACAAAACCGGCGGTTTTCCCCCCCGCACCACTCTTGTCGGTTGGCGGTATTTACCGCGGGGCCAGCGATTCCACAGGAGTGGTGCCGCGTGTCCTCAGTACGGCGGGGAAACCACTCTCCTCCCGCGCGATAAAGATCATACCGTGGCCGGGTAGCGGAGTTTGTTGGGGCCGTTGGATCTGTCAAGCCCGATCTGACGGTGGACTTCCTCTTAAGTCGCTCGCTTGCTATTTTGTCCCCACCGTATTACATGGCCCGCCTCCGTGTCACTGTTGCGTCCCTCCGCCCATTAGTCCGCTCGCCACGTCGCCTCCCATTCGCCCCCTGTTAACCTACGTGTCTCCTCCCCCATACATCCCTCCGCGCCAATATGTATATATATATATATATATATATATATATCTTGTGTGTTTTATTCGCATTTGCCGCTAGTTTTTCTCCCCGACCTCACTGTGTCACATTTCGTTCTTTTTGCGAAAAGTCTCCACCATTCACTCCCAACACCCCGTATGTCATCGTTTTTGGTCTGTGTCCCCATCATCTCCTCCATTCACACCTCCGTCACCTCTGCCCTCGTCTGAGTCAGTTTTTCTAACAGTTTCGGGGTTTTGCAGGTTCCAAATGGTAGAAGAGGCGTCTAAACCCACCGCCTTCATTCCAGAGAAACAAGAATATATCAGAAGGTGATTTCCTATGGGCGAAATTTAATGAAGAAGCTGAGAGCAGATGCATGAAATGACAACCATTAAAGAAAATACAGATGCAAATTCTCGGAACCCTCCAGAAAAGTTCACCTCGCATTTAAGGACCGGGACTCCAGTTCAAAATCAAAAGCTAGGCGTACAGTACTGAATGGAAGATTTTCTCAGAATTCTCATGGTAGCAGATTTGCCTTCAGCCAGAAGCATCCCGATGTATATATTTTATTATTTCTGTCTTGTATATAAAGAGATTTTTATCTCTTAGCATTAATTTCTGTATATAGGTGGTTAGGTATTCATTTATAACTGGTCATTCATGTAAAAGGCGCTAGTGTTTTCCGCCATTGGATTGAAATGTAGTCATTAATTGCTCCTTTTCCTTTTCCCCCTCATCTAGAAGTTTCGGTCTTCTCTATAAATACCAAAAAAAAAGACATTGTTGGGGTTCCAGATTTCTGTAAGCGAGCTGTGCAGCGAGAAGACTATTGTATTCATCTTGTGACATTTCTGTATGAAGTTTTAGAGCCCGTTGGGTCTCAGTGAGGAGGGGTTATGACTGTATTGAGGATTCTGATCTTTGGTATATTGCAGTATGTAATTTTTCTCATGTGTTAATATATCATCCTTTTCCATGCAAACTTTCTTCTTGTATCATGTTCTAGAATGCGAGTGGCTCACTAGTTTGCAGTAAGGATTCATCTTAAGTGGTGCCCTTTTCTGGAATTAGTCAAGCGCTTTAAATAGGCCTAGAAATGATATGATGTTACATGTTCACTCTATCCATAATTTCTGCTATATTAGTGGCTTAAGGATTCGTAAATTGATGCGCCCTTTTGTCAGTAATATCTTCTTATGTTTCCTCACTGCCTGCACTTCTTGATATCTGATTTCTGTGATATATTATTTGAATCGGCCCTCTTTACAGTAAAGCGGTCTCTTAACTGTCTGATACTTTCATACTGAAGTTTTACATTATGCCTTTACATTACTCCTATCTTTGTATCAGCCTCTGAGAGAGAATTTGGACCCATTCAATCTAATTCCATTTCCTTGTTTAGAACAAGAGATAGTAGGTGAGTCTCTTGGACTGACAACCCAAACTATAAAGGACTCCTTACTATATTAAGATGTCCTAGGCACTGGTCTATGGCAACTCTAGGCTGTCTCTAGGAGGGTGACAAAATCATCCACAACATCTTTCTGGCGCCGTTGCCGGGGACATGAATTCAAGAATATCAGTTTCCCTGGGTTTTCGACATCTTATTTCACTCTCTAATCAGGTGAGCATAGAGAGGTGAAGAGTTGCAGATTTCTCACCTTGGCGACTCCACTGGTCTTTATTTGATAAACCTTATCGGTAGTCCTGGCTCCTCGTAAGCCGCATTTGAGGTCAGATACAGCTCAACTGAAAACACCCTACGTGTCTGACCCAGAGAAAATCATTCATAAAAGAGTTTGGAAGGAGAGGAAGTCAGCCCGTGCTGAAAATCCTGAGTGTTCTGTTGAAGATTATCCGCCCTCTTCTTCTCAAGAAGTTAGAACGGAAAACCCTGAGTTTTATTTAGAAACCCCACGTAGGGGAAGTGCTTTAATTGGGGAAGAATATTATCCTGTTTTCGAGGCTGAAGAAATTAAAGAGGTCACTGAGGTAGCTTCCGTTAGCCGAGAACTATTCCCATCCACACCTCAGACCTCAGTACAATATATTCCCATTGTTATTCACACTCCGCTTCCCCCTACCCCTCTCCCTTCTTTTGTTTCTCAGACTGTTGTGCAACCCCCACCACCTCCAATGGCAAATGTTCCTGCTTTCCTCCTGAACAAATATGCTCCTCTGGCCTTACCCCAAGTGTTGAATGATATGCCGCAGGATTATCTGAAGATTCTGCCAAGGTTCAATGGTGAAAATGATATTGATGCTCAGAAACATCTCGAGACCTTCTGCTCTTTTGCAGAAAATTTGAATGTTGAACACCTGGATGTGGTTTTGAGATTGTTTGTGCAGTCTTTGGAAGGAGAAGCCAGAAAATGGTTTAAGACATTGGGAAATCGTTCTGTGACAACCTGGGATCAGATGGAAAACGTTTTTCGCAGGAAGTGGGGAGAAAAGAAGGATTATGGAATGTGCCTTACTGAGTTTAATACTATCAAGAAGAAACAGAATGAAGGGGTATCAGAATTCATCAAAAGATTCAACAAGTTATATCTAAGCTTGCCTCCAGAAATGAAGCCAAATGAAGCCGCTGCCAAGATAGTTTTCATAGCAGCCTTTGATTTTGACTTTGGATTCTCCTTAAGAGAAAGAAAGCCTGCCAATCTAGATGATGCACAATCAGATGCTCTGGAACTAGAAGCGAACTTTGCCTCCATAGGAAAGTTAAAAGGGAAAATTGAACCAGATTCCAGAAGGAAAGGCAAAGAAGAGGTTTCTACCTCTAATCAAGAAAAGGATTCAGATAAAATGGATGAAATAAGTAAGATGATAAAGAAGATGGTCAAGATGGAACTGGAAGCCAAAAATGCAGCTCCCAAAAACTATTACAATGCTCCAAACAGAGGATATAATCCTCAGTATAGGAAGCCTCCATTGCAAATACTACCAAGAGAGACAAGGGAGCAGCAAGATCAGGTACCTCACCCCTTGTACCTGGAAGGACCAGCAGATGACTCCACTGGAGAGGCAGCCTATGGATTAGAAGATTCCAATCTAGCTTTTTCAAACAATATCGATATGGACTGTCCCCTGCAAAAAGAAGATGAAGAAGCAGACATTGACCATTATTGCAAGCAATTTTCTGATTTCATGGAAGCCTAATTCAATGTCAAATATGATCTCAGATCCTCAAGGAAGAGGACCCGAACTCAGGAGCAAGAAGAAGATCCACCTCAGAAAGAAACATCTGCTCAGAAGGAGTCAGTAACAAAGAAGTGCGTGGAAAAAGGTAAGAACCTCCTGAATTCCCCCTTGCAGTCAACTGATCAGTTTCCTTCTTCCTCCAAAATAGCCAGTTCTTCTAATGTTGAGTCAGTGTCAAAAGAAGTCAAGCCCCCAGTTGAGAATAAGGAGTCAAAAGAAATAATGATAGAAAAGCCCACATCTGCTTTTAATTTGCAAAGAGAGCTTGAAAAGATTAAGATTCCTGTTCCTCTGACTGAATTGTTAAAACAGCCTGTGTATCAGTCTCAGGTCACCTCTTTCATGCCTCTTCCTGAACCACAAATTGCACCTGATAGTCTAAATCTTCAAGAAGAAAGACCCATGGTAGTCTTTGGCCCACACGTTGAGGAGATAGACCCTTCTACTCCTCCCTTTTATGTGTCCCTAGTCATTCATGACCTGCTGCTTCACAATTGTATGCTAGATTCTGGAGCCTCCCATAATCTTATGCCTCTGTCTGTCATGGAGCAACTAGGGCTGCAAATTACAAGACCATACAAAGATCTATATTCATTTGATTCTAAAAAGGTTAAATGCTTGGGAATGATAAAAGATTTAGTAGTCAATCTAGCTCAAATCCCAGCGAAAAGTGTGGTCATGGACATTGTGGTCGCTGATATCCCAGCTCGCTTTGGCATGCTGTTGTCAAGGTCCTGGGGTACTAAGATTGGGGGATCAATTAAATTGGATTTAACATATGCTACTGTCCCAGTCTTTGGTGGTCAGGAGAGGAGGCTGTATAGGGAGACCAGATTTGTTAAAATGGTGACCACTGCTGATTGTTCAGACAATCCTCCAGTTTATAATAAAGAGGGTGATTTCTCATGTTTTGTGTTAGAAGAGAGTCAAAATTATGCACATGAGTCCCTCTCTGGACAATTCCAAGCCGAGCAATCCAAGGAAGCTCAGGAATCAGAAATATGGACTTTGCATTTTGATGGAGCGAATTCCAGGGAAGGTAATGGAGCTGGGGTATTGTTAATCTCCCCCACAGGAAAATGGGTACCACTGTCTTTCAAATTGGAGTATGAAGCTACAAACAATGTAGCTGAGTATGAAGCATTGTTATTGGGCCTACAGACAGCTAGAAACATGGGCATCAAATGTCTGAAAGTGTTTGGGGACTCTGAGCTGATAGTAAGGCAGATTAAGAATGAATGTCAAGCTAAACATCCTCGGCTCAAGGCATATAGAAACGAAGTATGGGACATGATAGAAAATTTCTTCTTAGCATTTAATATACAGTTCATGCCCCGGGAGCATAACAGAATAGCAGACTCTCTTGCTGTGGCTGCCAGTACGTTCCGGCCCCCTCAGAACCCATTGTTAAGATATGAAGTGGAGGTACGTTACAGACCATCTATCCCAGACAATATAAAGCATTGGCAGGTCTTTGAAGATGACGAACAGATGAAGAGATTCATGGAGACAGTGGGAGAATTCACAGGTATGGAAATTGATGATGATGAGGAGGCAGAAGCTGAAAATAGTGCTGAAGGAAAATGGGAAGAGAATATAGCAGGAAATAAAGTGCTGCAGTTAAAAGGAAATGTCATACCTAGGGGTTTAGTGCCTCTAGAAAGATTATTCAATAAGAATGATGTTCTCGTGCAGCCAAACAAAGCGGTAGAAGAAGACCAAATGAGAGATTTAAATCTGGGTACTGCTACTGATCCCAAAATTGTTAAATTATCTAAAAGAATCCCAGAGGAATATAAAGAAAAGTACTTGAAGTTATTTCAGTCTTATAAAGACGTTTTTGCCTGGTCCTATGAGGACCTAAAAACTTTTGATGTAAATATTATACAACACAAGATTCCACTCAGGGAAGATGCAAAGCCATACAAACAGAAGCTCAGGCAGATTAATCCCTTGCTTCTTCCCTCAATTGAGAAAGAAATTAGAAAGTTGTTGAAGGCCAAAATAATTGTGCCCTTGAGGTACTCAGAATGGATAGCGAATCTTGTTCCTGTCAGAAAGAAGAATGGAGAAATCAGGCTGTGTGTGGACTTCAGAAATTTGAATAGAGCATCTCTCAAGGACAACTATCCACTGCCTAAAATGGATCACATCCTGCAGAAAGTGGTGGGAGCATCCAGGATGTCAATGATGGATGGATTTTCAGGCTACAATCAGGTAGTTGTTTTCCTAGAGGATCAGAAGAAGACTGCGTTCACCACGCCATGGGGAACCTTTATGTATGCAAGGATGCCGTTCGGATTGATTAATGCAGGTGCTACTTTTCAAAGGGCAATGGACATAGCCTTTGTGGGAGAACAGGACAAGTTTCTAGTAGTGTACCTTGATGATATCACAGTGTTCTCAAAGAATGATGATGAGCATATTGAACATTTAAGAAGAACTTTCGAAAAATGTAGAAGGTACGGCCTTTCTCTTAATCCCCAAAAATCTCTGTTTGCATTAGACGAAGGAAAACTCTTAGGACATATTGTGACTAAGGATGGTGTAAAAATTGATCCTAAGAGAGTTGAAGTAATAAATAGCATCTCTCTGCCAAGAAATAAGAAAGAAGTACAGGTATTTTTGGGTCGAATAAACTTTTTAAGAAGATTCATTCCTAACTATGCAGAGATAGTTAGGCACATAACCAATATGTTGAAAAAGGACAGTGAAGTTAAGTGGTCCCAGGAGTCTAGGGATGCATTTACAAGAATTAAACAAGCATTTGCCGAAGCTCCCGTGCTAGCAGGACCAGATTACAGTAAGCCATTCATGGTATTTTCATTTGCTTCACCACATACAATTGCTGGAGTGTTATTACAGAAAAACGAAGAAGGATATGAACAGCCCAGAGCATTCTTCAGTCAGGTATTGTATGATGCTGAACTGAAATATAATATACTGGAGAAGCAAGCGTATGCCCTGGTAAAGTCCCTTAAAGCTTTTAGAGTTTATATTTTGCAATCCCATACTACTGCTTATGTTCCCACAACAGCTGTAAAAGACATTCTAGTTCAGGGAGACAGTGAGGGCAGAAGGGGAAGATGGATTGCAAAAATCCAGGAGTATGATCTAGACATAAAGCCTACTAAATTGATCAAGGGACAGGGACTTGCCAAGATGTTATCTGAATCTAATCATCAGGCTTTGGGCATTAATCTATCCATGATGGCAAATGAAGAATCAGAAAAAGAAGAGGAGCAACATGGGCTGGAAATGGCCACACAAAAGGTACATGTGAAATATCTGACTAGTCCTTGGTATAAGCAAATAGTTGAATATCTGTTGACACTTAGTTGTCCTCCTGGCTGTGACAAAGCAAAGTACAGAGCTGTAAGGATGAGGTCTCAGAAGTATGCCATTGCCAATGGACAGCTCTATTGGAGAGACCCTTTGGGTATATTGCTGTTATGCCTCACAGAAAATGAAGTGCAGAATATAATGACAGAATTCCATGATGGAATATGTGGAGGACACTACAGCTGGAGGGCTACAACCAATAAAATCTTGAAGGCTGGTTTTTACTGGCCAAAATTGTATTCAGATACCTTTTCTTGGGTCAGAGCATGTGACAAGTGCCAAAGGTTTGCAGAAAGACAGAAGTTAGCATCTTTGCCCTTGATTCCCATTCATGTAAATGAACCCTTCCAGAAATGGGGATTAGATTTTATAGGAGAAATACACCCCTCATCAAGTGGCCAACATAAATGGATACTCACCGCCACAGACTATTTCACGAAATGGGTGGAAGCCATACCTACAAGAAGAGCTACAGATGCTGTAATCATGAAATTTTTAGAAGACAATATCATATCTAGGTTTGGCTGTCCTGCAAGGATTGTAACTGATAATGCTCAAGCTTTTAAGTCTGCCAGATTTGTAAGTTTCTGCCAAAGGTATAATATTGTATTAACTCATTCCACGGCATATTACCCCCAGGGGAACGGTTTAGCAGAATCATCTAATAAAACCCTGGTGAGGGCCCTGAAGAAAACGATAGCTGAAAATCAGAAAAATTGGGACTCTCAATTGAAGTTTGCTCTGTGGGCAAATAGGATAACCAACAAAAGAGCAACAGGCAGGTCTCCATATGAGCTGGTGTATGGGCGGGCTGCAGTGTTTCCTGTGCAATTGGCATTGCCAGTGGCACGTTTCTTGCAGGAAAACCAGGATGAACCAGATGAGATGACTAGGAGAATTAATCAGCTGGTAGAATTGGAGGAAACCAGGAACCAGGTAGACCAGAGATTGAAGGAATACCAGGAGAAAATGAAGAAGGTATTTGATCAGCATGCAAAGGGTAGAAATTTTCAAATTGGAGACCTGGTTCTTAGGTGGGATGTTCGCAGAGCAGAAAAGGGCAAGCACGCTAAGTTCGATCCATTATGGTTTGGTCCATTCAGAATCGTGAGTCAAGGGATAATACTTTTATGTTGGAGAATCTACAGGATGATTTGTTAGATGCGCCCGTGAATGGCCAATTCCTCAAGCCATATTTTCAATTCTGACCCAGGTGAAGAATGCCAGACTGTATATAATGTATATAAATTGCTTTCATTTTAGTTTTTGCAAAGGAAAAAGAATGTTGAGAGTTACCGGAAGGTGAAGCACAGAAGAAATTGAGCTGCAGAATTGAAGTTTTGAATGGTCTGCGTGTTCTCGACATGCTCGAAGTCGAGCATGCCGTCCCCAGATGGAGCCGATGTTGTACATTTTTCCCTCCATTCAGATTTAGCCGCCGATCCCTTCCAAACCTGTTTCCATTATATTCTATGGCTAAAAAACCCTCATGCCGCTCTAAAAAATACGTGGTTCAAATGTTCAAATTACATATTTTATATGTCGGGCCGAAGCCCCTTAGGCTTTAGCCCCCCCCGCCTTGATTTTCATAAGACCCGAGTCCAGGACCACAGGCCAGAAGAAAAAGGGGGGTTATCGTTTAAGTCCCGGGCGCCGTTATAACCGTCCGATTCAACTAAATCAACGGCGCAGTGATTTTTCAAGGACGAGGACCCCACATATGGCCCCGGCACACAACAAAACCGGCGGTTTTCCCCCCGCACCACTCTTGTCGGTTGGCGGTATTTACCGCGGGGCCAGCGATTCCACAGGAGTGGTGCCGCGTGTCCTCAGTACGGTGGGGAAACCACTCTCCTCCCGCGTGATAAAGATCATACCGTGGCCGGGTAGCGGAGTTTGTTGGGGCCGTTGGATCTGTCAAGCCCGATCTGACGGTGGACTTCCTCTTAAGTCGCTCGCTTGCTATTTTGTCCCCACTGTATTACATGGCCCGCCTCCGTGTCACTGTTGCGTCCCTCCGCCCATTAGTCCACTCGCCACGTCGCCTCCCATTCGCCCCCTGTTAACCTACGTGTCTCCTCCCCCGTACATCCCTCCGCGCCAATATGTATATATATATATCTTGTGTGTTTTATTCGCATTTGCCGCTAGTTTTTCTCCCCGACCTCACTGTGTGACATTTCGTTCTTTTTGCGAAAAGTCTCCACTATTCACTCCCAACACCCTGTATGTCATCGTTTTTGGTCTGTGTCCCCATCATCCCCTCCATTCACACCTCCGTCACCTCTGCCCTCGTCTGAGTCAGTTTTTCTAACAGTTTCGGGGTTTTGCAGGTTCTAAATGGTAGAAGAGGCGTCTAAACCCACCGCCTTCATTCCAGAGAAACAAGAATATATCAGAAGGTGATTTCCTACGGGCGAAATTTAATGAAGAAGCTGAGAGCAGATGCATGAAATGACAGCCATTAAAGAAAATACAGATGCAAATTCTCGGAACCCTCCAGAAAAGTTCACCTCGCATTTAAGGACCGGGACTCCAGTTCAAAATCAAAAGCTAGGCGTACAGTACTGAATGGAAGATTTTCTCAGAACTCTCATGGTAGCAGATTTGCCTTCAGCCAGAAGCATCCCGATGTATATATTTTATTATTTCTGTCTTGTAC